>OX457046.1:7358406-7450906 GCA_949752735.1 Lumbricus terrestris
TAATAGCATGTAGACTACATAAACCACGATTGTCATGCTTCACAATAGTGGAGCACCAAAATGTGCAAGGCAAGGGTGGCGTTTATCTATGCCTCGCGCTCAGTTTTGTCACCCAGCTCAGTTCTTCAGTATACGTCGACCAATCAATTTTTCTGGCTAAGATCCACTTCATGATTAGAACTTATTTCCGTCCTCCTTCTCTGACTTTCATTAGCAAAATCGTCGAAGCCAGAGTCTCGGTCTAAAGAGCTAGCACCATAGTCCTCGGACCACCAAAAATAAAGACATCGACGTTCGTCATTCCTGGTCCCTGGGTCTCTTATCGATGAGTTCTTTTTAATCCATAAGAACTAGAATTAGACTATCTCTCGAAAGGAATGATCGCAGACACTTGCAGACGTGTTGGAACTCTGTAAAGCTCTCAGGAACTGACTATAGAAGTGAACGGTTTGGGAAGTGCGCTTAGTTGAGTACAGTAATGGAAGTTGTTAAACCAGAAGTCGTGGGTCAGTCTCCAGATAGACTACTGGAACCTAACCCTAAGAAGAAAAAGAGTAGAGTAATTTTACTTTTCGGATTGGCCTTCCTGATAGCATTCCATATCGGAAACTGTCACAAAGTCAATAAAAATAATAAAATCTCAAGTCGACCAGTGACTTTACCCTTTGCTTCATTTTACAAAATTAAAGTGCAGAAATTTAGCGAGCCCGGCGGGCCACTTGAAATCACCTCGCGGGCCGCATGAGGCCCGCGGGCCGCACGTTGGACAGCACTGCTCTAGAGCATCCAAAGTCCCGCTCATTATCCGAACCGCTTTGACAGCATTAGAAGGGAGACAATGGATGTAAGCCTGGACGTCATCAGCATACTGCTGACTCAAAACCGAATGAGCTGTTAGTAGTGTGGTAAGACCTGAGGTGCAGATAATATAAAGTATGGGACCAAGGACTGAACCCTGGAGTAGACCATATTGTGCAGGCACCCATGAGTACCTAGAAGAACCATGGACCACACAGAGAGAACGTTCATGAAGAAAAGAATCTATGCATATGTAAAATGCACCAGACAAACCAAAAGAAACACTCAGCCGCTCTAACAAAATCTCGTGGTCTACAGTGTCAAAAGCGGCGCTGACGTCAAAAAGAGCCAGCAGGGTCAGCTGAGCTCTGTCAATCGCTCCGTAGAGGTATGTAAGTATGTGTGTATTTGTGTGTGTGTATGCATGCATGAATACATGCCAGATGTAGGCTAAGTGTCTTGTGCGTATCCAATTTCTCCTCCGTCAAGCGCATGCTCACGGTGAGGCGCTTACAAGACGTCTCCAAGTTGCTCTGTCTCTGGTCTTATCCACCGCTCCTCGTATGTCCATGACCTGCGTTTCCAGGTCTTTCATCACGTTTCAGTCATGTAAAGGTTTCTTGGTCCTATACCAAGTGGTGACCAATCATCTCCTGGTAGTGCAAGGAGGCCGTTGGGCCCTTCGGCCTCTTCTGCCCCTAGGTGTCCTTCCAAGTTCCAACACCCGCCTCCTGAGTTAGCCAGCACTTTTAGGGTTCCCGGTGCATGAGCCTGTCCACCTCGCGTGACGCCCTAGGTGGTACTTCGACCAAAGTCTTCACCACTGATGGCATAGCCTCGCCGGGCTCTCCCCTACTTGGCTGTTCACCCTCCCACCGTGCACGGTGAGGTGCAGGTAGGGCTTTGGGAGGAAATGTATGTATGTCCCAAAGCTTGTGCGTATAATGCATTCATGTATGGGCGTCCCGATTCATTCTTATTATTATTTTATTAATAAATGATTGCAGAAACTGCCATGATTCTTTGTCTGTAGTTATAGTAACATGAAATTAATGATGGACATTTGTTTGACAAAGCATGTACTATGATTAGCGATGTTGTGCTTTTATAGCTCCAGGGGTACCTGCGTGTCCTCTTAGCGATCTATCCTGCGTAACGGATGGCCCAATGTTGTTTATTACTTCCGGAGAGTGCCGTAAATGTGGCTGTCCTCTTCAATGCTATCAACCAACATATCCATTTTCAGTATCGACAAGTCCTCTGTCAGAGCATTTTCTCAGGTATATGTCGCAAAAGTCTCAGTTCAAGGGAAAGAATCTGACGATGGCTAGACTGAGCAAGGAACTCACCTACCTGGATATCTTCTACTCTGACTTGAACTACGTCGACATCCAAACGACTCCAGCCTACCGATTCCTCACACTAGTCTGCGACATTGGCGGTGCGTTTGGACTGATTCTCGGAGGAACATTGCTTACGGTTGCAGAATTGTCCCAGCTATTTATCCAAATATGTTATGAATTTTTTACTTCTCTGAGATTCGCAAGAATGCAACGTCATTGAAAATCGATGCACGAAGCACATTTGACCCAGCTATTCCAATTTGAATTATTTTAGGCATGGATTTATTGAAATTAGAGATTATTAAATAACATGGAACTGAACTAAGTAATTAGTGTAAGCAAATTATATGCGGCCGACTGAGATGTAACAATATGCTTATGTTTTTGCTATGAAGTAGGCCTACAGTGTTTATAATTATAAATATACTGACTTAAAGTATAGCGATTTTAAAGTTTCCATTTCTTCACGATCTGTCCACTTTTATTCAGTTGTGCATTAAAATGTTTGATATCCATTGCAATTGGATCTTCTTCGAGTGCACTCTGATTTCGAGGTCAGCTGTCCCTACATAGTTATCGGAATGGGATAACCCAAGTACTCAAGTGCTCCCATTATCGCTCAAGTCCTATTATATTCTAGATCCGCTTTTAGCTTGAAGCGATCTCTTTCATGCAAGATGTTATACTGTTCAACACAATGCGTATACATGTATCATTATCCATGCTAATGTTATTCAATATTCATGCGACGGTGTTTAGTCAGAATATTGATATTCTGGTAAAGAGAATTCAAGAGAAGTGTCTGTCAGGCTTTTAGCTTCGTGCTACAGAGAAGTATATCTGCAACTTTTCTAATAGGGCTGTGTCTATGTTGTGGGGTAAATTTCAGTGGTGTGGATTTTACCTATGCCCGAAACAAAGCCAAAAATAAACCCCCGATAATTGGCGTCGTTCACTTGTACTCAATCGATTATGTCTCTACAACAGCAGAAAGCCTAGCGCGCCGAGAGGAGGCACGGAGCGAATGACCAAGGCCTGGCCACTTTTAAGAGCCAGAAATGGGTAGCTAGGTCTACATAATATATATATATATATATATATATATATATATATTCATATAAGGTTCATAATTTCTACCTTTTAAAATATAAAATTTCTGACACACAGCTATAATCACTCTAAACTTCAGAATAGCAACTGAGTAAAATAATATGTGCCCGTATTACTGTATAGGTAAAATTCATGCATTCATACATTCAGAAAATTTACATAGCGCCTCTTCAAGAAACCTACTCAGAGGCGCTCTCTGCGCTGGCCTGTTTGATGTTAGGTATCATTAAGAACAGAAATAATACACAAGTTAACAAACAATGCACAGTTAAGCCGGAAGAGTCACCGTTGGCAGGCACGCACACACCCGCAGGTGGAGCCAACCAACGGATTCAGTCGACAGTACTGTTGACAGATGTCGTGGATGGATGTTCAGAGTCTCTGTATCACGTTGCGTCGATAGAGAACAGAGACAAGAGGCGACAGCGTTCGCAAAACACGAAACGATGTCGACGAATTGTCTCTCACAGGTAGATGACGACGCATGTCCGGATAATCGTCGAAGTACAAGGAGTGAGCTAAAAGGCATTCGTCGCGTCGGTTGATGTTAGCACCGCCATTCAGTAGCGGCGCCAGGATTGCAGTTTTTGGGGGGCTGAAGCCTCTCGGAGGAAATTTTCCATTTTCATCCGCCAAAATTTCTCACGATTTTTTTGGTCATCCGGGCGAAAAATCGTGGAAATATTTCAGTTTTGCATGTCAAAAAAACCCGAATGACCTCTTTAGGAGGACAGCCTTTTATAGGGGGGCATAGCCCCTACCTCTCTCCGGGGCGGATATAGAGGGGGCGAATCCGGCCATGCCCCCCCCATTTTGAACTTTCTCTATTTTTGACCAGCTATTTTGCTCGGAAAGTAGACGTGACCCCCCTGAGTAGTTCCGTAGGCCTTTGGTCCCCCTTCGAAAATTTCTGTATCCGCCCTTGCCCCCTCTAGCGCCACCACTGCCGCTATTGCCTCACGGTCGAGGTGTCTCCAGCGGAACGCGTCGCTCGTCCTCTACCGGGGGCGTATAGGCTACGGTTGAGGCTCGACCGTGCATCAGAAGGATGGGTCTGATGCACAGACACGCGGCCCAGACGACTTGCGAACTAAATGCCTTTAACCGTCCAAAATCCTTGTCAGAACCGACGATTAGGTACGAAACGCAAACCTGGCGCCAGAAGACTCCAATATCGCCGAGATTTACTGCGCAAAAAATTGGCTTTTATATGTAGGCTAAATATCCGTCAAAATGACGCAGAGTTTGGTCAGTCGACCGACGATGACATGCGCAGAAATATGACTCGCAGTCTTATTAAATGAATTTGTTTTATGAAAATATTTTCTTCATTGGCCTTTATATATTATAGTTTAGGGGTCTGTGACTGCTGTACCTGAGGGATTCCCTCATCGGACCAGCGTACGTTAAGTAGTTGATGATCTACTGATTCAACGGCCACACACACACACACACACACACACCTACAAACACGCACACACACACACACACACAAACACGCACACACACACACGATAATAGTTACGAAGAGTAAGGGGAATTAGGGCCGAGACAAGGTGGCGGTTCTGCGAGTGCTGTGCCAGAGTTTGAGTTAAGCGTCGATTTAAGTGGACAAAAAGGTATTCCCTACGGTTATTTGAAAATATTTTGGTCGAAAATAATAACGTTCAGTGGCGGCGCCAGGATTTCAGGTTTGGGGGGCTGAAGCCCCAAACCTTCCTCCCTCCGAGAGACGCAACTAGAACATTTTCTTACCAGGGCGGTCATATTGCAATCGTGCGAAGGGTTTTACAAGAAATTGTGCACTGGCACAAACGCGCTCCACATAAATATTCCATTGCAAGATGTAGTTGGAGATTGAGTGGGTTATTTAAACGAAGTCAGCAATTATTGTTGAGGTTTTTTGATTTTTAGAGTATCCGGCCACAAACCTAGATTAAGTTCCGAAATTTCATAAACAAAGGTGTCCAACTAAGGTAGCATACCCCAAATTTCAGTCATCTGAGCCGAAAGGCAATGCATTATATACAGTGCGTGTGCACATATCAGCCCGAGTAGCTATGTGGTGCAGACAGTGAGGTAATGTAAAGTCCCTATTGTCTTTGATATACCGATATGCAAGCACTCAAAAACACCGTTGACTAGAGTTCCAAGTTATCATAACAAGAGGTGTCCAAAACGGCATTAATATTCAGAAATTTCCCAAAACAATGGTGTGCAATTCAGTATTATCGTATAAAAAGTCAACCATGGACACTGTCTCGGGATCCAAGTTGTCACAATAAGAGGTGTCCAACACAGTATTAATATCCAGAAATTTTACAATAAAATGGTGTGCAATTCAGTATTATTGTGTAAAAAGCCGACCATGGACACAGACTCGAGATCCAAGTTGTCACAATAAAAGGTGTCCAACACAGCATTAATATTCAGAAAATCCACAATACAATGGTGTGCAATTCTGTTCTATCGTATAAAAAGTCAACCATGGACACAGACTCGAGATCCAAGTTATCACAATAAAAGGTGTCCAACACAGTATTAATACTCAGAAATTTTACAATAAAAAAGTAATCACAATAATGGATGGATCCGATTTGACTAGGGTCTATGACAACAGAGGCCGTTACCCTGGACATTCAATTAAGATTATCACAAATAAAAATAAATCACAATAAAGGTGTCCAACAGCGAATTAATATTCAGAAAATCCACAATACAATGGTGTGCAATTCAGTATTATCCTATAAAAAGTCGACCATGAACACGGACTCGAGTTGCAAGTTATTACAATAAAGGTGTCCAACACAGTATTAATATTCACAAATTTTACCATAAAATGGTGTGCAATTCAGTATTATCGTATAAAAAGTCGACCATAGACTCGGACCCGAGTTCCAAGTTATCACAATAAAGGTGTCCAACACAGGATTAATGTTCAGAAATTTTACAATAAAATGGTATGCAATTCAGTTTTGTCGTATAAAAAGTCGGCAATGGACACGGACTCGAGTTCCAAGTTATCACAATAAAGGTGTCCAACACAGTATTAATACTCAGAAATTTTTCAGTAAAAAAGGTATCACATTAATGGATGGATCCGATTTGACCAGGGTCTATGACAACAGAGGCCGTTACCCTGAACATTCAATTTAAATAATCACAAATAAAAATAAATCACAATAAAGGTGTCCAACAGCATTCACAGGACACTCTATTATAATTATCTGCCTGCATATTACTATTGACAGAAAACAGTTAAAGTTTCCTTAATTTAATACAAAAATATGCATGCTTAGATATATGCGCACAATTATTTTATAATTATAATTATAATTATCTGCACACAAATGTTTTACATATATATGCTAATAGCACTAGGACTTCTTAGTTGACCATTATATCAAACGTAGACCTACATTCCCAGACATTGGTGGTATAAACAACAAGAATATAATAATTATTATACCGAAAATTACAAAAGCGCACACATTTGAGGTGTGTAAGAGAAACATGATGCAAATCTGACAACTACATTGTTGTGTCAAAGGCATTTCTGGATAAAACGCAATCTTCTGGATAATCAGCAGTCTGTAATATTATTTTCATGCATGAAGTGCAGTACAGATGCAATACCACTATGGAAGATTTTAAAATTTTCACATATTGCAGAGTTGTAAGTGCACTTTAAAGAGTCCAGCTCACTTGTGGTAGGGCTGACAGCTTCCAATCAATAAAGAAGAAACGGTTTACAGTAGGCAGCTACTAAATGCAACAAAACTGGTTCACTAAATGTGTAGAATTTGCAATGCAATGAATGAAATGACCTATAAAACTTAATATATATATATATATTTATATAGAATATGTATATTATATATAATAAATTATATTGTTGATTTCGTTGCCATTGACCATTGTCTAGCTTTCTTATTACGAAACAAGCCGTTATGGATATTTTCTGCTTTTTGCTTTGGGGGCGGGGGCTGAGCCACATTTAGAGGCTCTAACCCCTAGCATTCTGACACCGCCACTGGCGCAAGCATCTACGCTATGATTATATAGTTGATTGCAGGAGGAAGAAAATCCTAAACATTCTTTTGTGACGATGATTAATTTTGTGAAATATGCGAAAAATCAAGAGAAAATACAACTTTGCACCACTTTTTGAAGGACTAGGCAATTTCGATATTTCTATACGTCTAATACTTATAAAACGGTTTCAATCTGAAACGAGGTGTCTAAGAGCCCTGATGTTTCTTCGACAATTTCGACAACCCTGTCCGGTTGTATGGTCAAAAGGTAAGGGTGCAAACTTGTCACCCGTTTTCATAGACTGAGGCCAAGAAAGGAAGTCGCTAACTTCATTCTCAAATAGATTTCGATGCCGTTGATGATTGTCTAGTTTTCTTATTACGAAATTAGCCGTTATAGACATTTTCCGCATTTTGCTTTGGGGGGGCTGAGCCGCATTCAGGGGGGGCTTAGCCCCCTCCAGCCCCCCTGGCGCCGCCACTGATAACGTTCAAATAAAGTTTGACGGGTATAAAGGTACTTCATTTGTATATTGCAAAGGTCAAATTGTACCAAGAAATCTCGAACATAGCACACGTTAAATCACTTTTCGTCAGCCCACACACTTCTTGGACATTCCGTAGCCTAAATAGTAAAAAGATATTGACGACAGACTATCCGTAGGGGTTTACTGTTTTGGACGACCCTGTAGGTATTTCAGTTTTTGTGTTTTCAACGTGCAAAATTAATGTTTAAGTGTTTTTGTATGATTTGTAGCTGAGCGATTAATGAAGAATTTATCAAGAAAACAGAGTTTGTGTCGTTGTCTTCGTAACAAACATTGGATATGAAATCATTAGGACTGTACAAATTTCTAAGTAGCAATTAGTTATCACAGCATTATGGTTATTATCTGTGTGAGCTGTGTCTCCCTCTTTCCACTTGCATAGGCCGCCGCGCACTGCGCTCTGTTGTCTATGGTGACTAAATGGTTCCTTTCACTCGCTCTTCAACAATGCAGGGGCGTTCGTTCTCTGTGGTTGGTCCAAAGACCTGGAATGGACTTCACTTGACTATGCGACACCCCAAGCTGTTCTCAATTTCACAAACTGTTGAAGACTGTTTTCTCGCTTGATCTCGGCCGGGAGCGTCTCTGAGTAGGTAGGCCTACCTTGAAGGAGCACTATATAATTAAGATTGATTGATTGATGAAGGAAGTACGCTTCACAATAATCCAGTACAAAGTCTCTTGATGTTATTAAGCTATGGGCTAGTTGGTAAAGATACAAGAGGGAAATATATTTCAATCCATTTTTTTGCATCAAGGTTCTTGGCCTTTGGAGTAGGTTGTTAGAACACATGACGGTTGATCGGTAGAGACTCCGATGGACATGAGTCCCCTGTCACCGATCGCAGCTGATGCGCGTCGGCTGCATCGTCCATAAAGGATATGGATACCACGTCGAACGGCAGGAAATAGATCCACAGCAATATCCTCTGAAGGCGATCAAGTCTCAAGCGATTGTCAGCAGCTGATAAAAGATCACGTGTAGACTGTAGAGGAGACGGGAACTAGTCATAGACTAGGAGAATATAGACAACGCGTCATTGGCTAAGAGCAGCCTCAGTTTGTGGAGATATCCGGCACCTGGTCTTTTAAAGCTAAAACATAGCTTTCCTGGCATCACTTTATCCAACACTGTGCGGGATTCGATCATGACCCTGGACCAGGAATTGACCCTTTCAGAACACGTGATGAAAAATAATATGTCGCAAATGATTCTGCCATCTTCGTCAGTTTCACTCGCTTGCTACTTAAGCCTCCACAACCCTGAAGCATGCGTTTAAAATAAGTGTACGAGAGTCGACTAAGACATTGTTATCTATTTTGGTTTGGCCCTCTAGCGAATTAATCAGTTACAGTAATTAATATGTACCTAACCCCACGTCTCGCATTATTATCATTAAAAAGTTGGGACATCAAGTTTCGTGCGGGATTACACGGCATTGATCGCCTATGCAAAAGTGGCATGGTAAATCGCAGCGATTCCTTGTCCAAATGGTAGAGGTTCGTGAAATTACGAGTCTTGGCTCGGTGATTTCAACAAGCCGAGCCATAATACACGGATAACTATCTTAAGAAAGATCTTACGCAGCTTGAATTTATCGTATTCATATACCATAGTCACACTATTATAGCCGCAACCTAGTTTCGTCCAAGGAAAATCTGGAAAAAGTATTGGGCCGTTGGATAGAAATACTACTGGCTGAAAATTACATTACTCAAACCGATCGTTGTAAGCATGGCGCCAAAAATCAATAGAATTGAATAAGAAAAGGTTCTAGTGATGAGACAAGCAGCCTACGTGTTCTATTTTAAGAGACAACCAACGTGGTATGTCGGTCTTAATTAAAGGCAAACTGATCGACGATGCATGTTTTGTTGGTTCGGTATTAAAGTATTAGATCATATTTTATTACATAATTATTCACCTAAAGAATGAATAACGCCTACGCAACAGCTGGTCCTACGTCACTAACGCATCGCTATATATGAAGACTATTATACCACTTGCTTTTGTCTGTTCACACTACTGGTGAAGAATAATAATAATAATAATTATTCGTTACCTGAGTTGAAGATCCATACGACTGATTGCTTTACTGGAACGTCAGCATCATATACTACATCAACGTAAGACGTGTTAACCGTAATAAATATATATATATATAATAAATAATAAATAAATAAATAAATAATAATAATAATAAATAATAATAATAATAATAATAATAATAATAATAATAATAATAATAATAATAATAATAATAATAATAATAATAATAATAATAATAATAATAATGGAGCGGCGGAGCAAGCTGCTGATCGAAAAAGCAGCAAGTATACATCCCTACCCGCTACGCATGAATTCATCCCCGTGGCAATTGATAAACCGGACGGGTCTACAATTTCTTCAGGAGCTGGGCCGCCGCATGACAGAGGCAACGGGCGACCCTAGAGAAAGCATGCACTTGTTCCAGCGGTTGTCCATATGCACGCAACGGTTCAATGTCGTTGCATTTCGAGGCACTTTTGAGCACGTTGGAGACGAGAACCTATAAAAAAGCTTTTACTATTTATTGTTTTTAAAGCCTGAGGGATCATACATACCTCGGGCGCAAAAAAAAAAAAATAATAATAATAATAATAACTAAATAATAAATAAATTATAATAATAAATGAAATAAATATAAATGGTAGAATGCATTCGTTATTTTGTTCTTTCTGTTGAAACGTAGCCAACTCATTTACGTGCTCAGTCAATGGTAATAGCGATACTGGGTAGCTTGAATTCTTATTTGTTATTCAATTTATTTGCTAACAGCTTCAGATTTTAAATCACATTAATTATTTATATAAATCCTTATTGAATAAGTAAAATCAATTGTATATTCAATCGAGATCTGTTTGGTTTTTGTTTTGTCATGATAGATGGGGCAATTTTTGATGGGAATTACTTTCCACAGTTTTTCAGCTTCTTAAAATGTATTTGGAATTAATGCAAATGCATCGTAAGACTATAATAATTTGCTACTCACGACTCTGCGTTGTCCAATTATTTCAGATGAAGACATTCCTGATGTTCGTGTTCAGCCTTCTGCTGGTTTTCCATGGTGAGGCAATGACAACAGACATCAAGTTAAAATTTCATCAGATCTTAGTGCTAAAGGAGTTAATATTCGACATTTGCATACTAGTGGAAGGAAGGAGAGAGGAATGGTGGACGATAAATGAAGGTTTAGTCTATTATAGGATTAGTCTGTGCTATTATAATGGAGCTGTAGGCTAAAGGTCATATTTTATCAATTCTTAGGATTCTGGGATTTGACCAACTACACATAAAGTACGTCACGCTATTTTGACCATTTTAACCCCCCTCCCCCTGTCACAAACTGTCACAAATCTCGGAGCCCCCCTAAAGTACGTCACACTTTCGAACAAATTTTTTGATTAACACCTCATTAAAATTTAATCTAAAACACACGTCACTATTAAACTGTATTAAAATATAAAATTTCAACTTTAAGCGTGGTGTAATTTTGTTTTAATATACGATGACAAATGAAAGTGGGTATTTATTAGATAATACAATGTCTTCAATGGTATCATATATTTTAAAGAATGACGTAGTATAACTGTTTATTAGTTCATGATAATAATGATTAAATTATATAAATATTACCTCTGAATCATCAAAATTTTGTATTATAATAATTACTGTAAAAATTAAATTCCGAATTTGTCGCTCAGTGACATAATTAATGCAGCAGACAGCATAGAAATAATAATAGGCCTACTTCCGGCATGACGAAAGCAAGGCTATACATAAAACAAGGCTTCGCAACAGCATACTAGCGCTCCTAGCGAGAGGAATTGTGAACAACACATTCAGGAGATACGCATTTCATGCTATTTTGACATAAAACTAATTCAAATGTTTCACAAAATTTCTGAAAATTATTTTTAATGCTATTAAGTTCTACAAAAAAATTAGAAATATTTTTAAAAATAAATGTGTGACGTCACGCATGGCCTGACCCCCTCCCCCTGTCACAAACTGTCTCACTTTCTTACACCCCCTCCCACCTGGGGCGTGACGTTCTTTATGGACGGCCCCTAATACAAATTCTAGTTGAATGAGGTAGAAAGAATGAAATGTACAAAGAGAGGTAGAGGTAGGATTAAAAACGATCATAGCCATAACGAACAAATTTTGACAATAATATTTAGTATGCTAGTACATGTATTTGCTAAAACACGCATAGGTCCTATTTAAACGAGATTTAAATTGATTGAGGGAGGAAAAGGAGGAAGTGTCTTGTCTGTCAGCAATAAATCATTCCCTATAATATACCTAATATTTTATTTCCACCCATACGCTTCTACTTATAAAATCGAAACTCGAAGAGCTTTAAAATGAACTTAATTGTTCTATTTGCACTCAATCCAATTTCTATTTAGACCCTATGGCAAAGAAACAGAAAAGTTAATAAATTATGCTAGCGTATCATAATGTGCATCTTTATAAGTAGCAATCTGTGTTCTTATGTACATGTATGCCTGTACGCGTAGGCCTATGTACAGCCTATGCGGGCATTGCGGGCATGTATGGCAGTGTGCATGTGTGATTTCAAGCCTATGCATAATATTCTGTGCGCACGCTTGAAGGTTGCGCGTGTCTGTGCGTGCTAAATCGGTTCAAATAAAATGGTTGACGGTCACATCTGTTCGCTTAATTAAAAATAATTAGTTCATGCGTGCTCCGCCCTCACGATCGTTGGATTAATTTCTATATAATTTAAATATAGGCCGTTAAGGGATCAGCGATCGACAGCTGCACTTAATTAACACTGATCGAATGATTGACAGGTGTCAGTCATCCATCCGAGAGGTGCATTTAGTTAGCTATAATCGAATGACTTGCATTCTAATGGATTTTTTTTAAATGAACTCAATTGTTATTCTATTTGTGTTCTATTTAAAAAGGCTGACCGAAACGCTGATATGGAGCGTAACACTGTATGGATCTGAAACATGGATCATGAGGAAGGAAGACATAAAGCGATAGAGGGCGTCTGACAATCATGTGGATATGGCAGACAATGGAAAGGATTAGGAGCGCATAAAGAACGAGGAGGTGCTAAAGAAGGAGGGGAAGGAAAGGGCGATAATAATCGTCACAATAAGGAAAAGAAAAAGAAACTGGATTCGTCACATACTGAGAGGAGACACCCTTATGAGGGAAATAATAGAGGGAAGAATGCAAGGACGGAAATGAAGAGGAAGACCAAGACAGAAGCTTCTGGACTGGATGAAACGGGAGGAGGGATACCAGAAGCTATAAGATAATTGCTCAACGTCAAGAGGAGTGGCGCCATCGAACGTACGAACCTGTCAATTGCCAGAGAACGACATGATGATGATCATTCGAATGATTGACAGGCTCAATGACTCGTCGTCGGTGTAGCCTAGAGTCCTCGCATGACTTGGACCTGTAACCCGTGTGGTTGCGGCCGGTTGTCCATATCCTCAAGCCCATATCCTGAGCCTGCCCTGTAGTCCATAGCATGATGACTCATGTTGGGGGTCTAATTATTAGTTAATAACAACAATAATAAGAAATTGCCAGAATTGGACGAAGCGTAGCCGTTCCAGAACCCACCAACTAATCGTCTCCGGACAATGTTTTGCTTCCTGCGGAATTAGAACTACCTAGGGTAAAAAATAGTAAAAACAACAATGATAATAACAAATGCACATTAATTGGGCTTATATTACCCCACTTATACTACTTCTAACATATCTTATTCGAAATGGTGCTCTTACCAATTTTTTGGGGCATAATTTATTGCTTAATGGCTTCTTATTGTTCATTTTCTAAATAATTGTAGCATGCGATGTGTCTGCGATTACTGCAAGACAACAGGCCGCTAATAAATGTTCGGACGCATCAACGGCTTGCGTGCTTACCTGCAGTGCCATTCCGTATACCGAAACTTGCCAACCGACTTGTAAGTGATTCACGTTATTTTGTCAATCAATGAGTGGTTCCGATAGTGACGGTGGCTGTGGAATTGCTGTTAAATGATGATGGTATTGATGATGACGATGACACTGATTATGACAATCATGGCCATAAAAACACAGAAGATCATGACGACGACGACGACGACGACGATGATGATTATGATGATGATGATGATGATGATGATGATGATGATGATGATGATGATGATGATGATGATGATGATGATGATGATGATGATGATGATGATGACGACGACGACGATGACCACACTTACTAGTGGATGTGATGATGGTGATAAATATTTGGGATGATATTGATTTTTTTAATGGCCGAGATTGCGATGCGACTGCTTAGCTGTGTGAACAGATGTGATATTATACAATGTGAGTTATTCGGTCTGTGTCTTTTTCCTTTTCGTTCAGGCTTCTCCACATTTTACGCTTGCCTGAAGGCAGCGAAGACAGCAACGAAATAAACAATGTATGTCGATACATGTTGTCTCATAATGCTAGCTATGTATATCATCATCACTCATTATGTGTTATGACATTGTATTGATGTAGGCCTACATGGTTGAGCGTCAATCTGTTACAGTAGGCATGCTATGTGTTCGCTGTGTATCTATAAATAAAATACAGGAGTTTTTGATTTTCTGCATGTTTGTTTTCATGTATGTAAGTATGTATGTATGTATGTATGTATGTATGTAAGTATGTATGTATGTATGTATGTATGTATGTATATATGTATGTATGTATGTATGTATGTAATGTATGCATGCATGCATGCATGCATGCATGCATGCATGTATGTATGTATGTATGTATGTATGTATGTATGTATGTATGTATGTATGTATGTATGTATGTATGTATGTATGTATGTATGTATGTATGTATGTATGTATGTATGTATGTATGTATGTATGTATGTATGTATGTATGTATGTATGTATGTATGTATGTATGTAAATGCGGCCTATTCTGCATCAGTGCTATGGACAAGTTGTGTTAAAGTAAACAGATTCCTCAAGTTTTCTGTCAAATTTGTGTGTGCCTGGTTTAAATCCTGGACTCAATGTAGATAGACTCTAAAACACGTTGCGTAGGCCTGTAATAGGCAGACACAAAACGATTCGTCTTCAGCATAAAAACGCATCTGGGGCTTAACCGCCATGTGCGTTGTGGGTGACACTAAGAAATAGGGGGTGGGGGAGGGGGAATAATAGGCTTCAGCTTTTTTGAGAATTTTAGCTTCGTTTGCTGGTTACGTCGCTGCATCTGAAAAAGTGCTGCTGTCACAGCAATCATACACTTGCATGATTTTTTTCGCACATCGTATGTGACTTTCCGAAAACAATTAGCGAGTATAATAATAGGTATGTCGTTAAAGATTCTAAAGGCTTGAGGCTTAGGTTTTCATTTGCAAAATTTCGAATTATTATATAATTAGCCTATCCGCTAGGCCCTACCACTGGATAAGAAATTTAACCACTGGCTTTCAAAATGAACGAATGAAAAGAAGAATAAATGAAACAAGTCTTGGGTCTAGTGCTCAGCAGATTCTGTTTTTTTTTCTTCAGAACAGTCCAAATAGTAGTTTAATACCAATGATTAAAATATGCTTTGTTTGTGATTGTCCGATTTGATTGATGGAAACGCACCGTACAGTATAAACAATCTAAATTCCCATATAATGCATGTGCCCTCCGAATAACATGTAATGATTTATAATGACATAATAATAATATTATGCAAAACAACATTAGCATAATTAAATAAAACAACAATGCATTCACGTAATAATGTTATTTTAAGCAAGAATGACTAAAAGTTGAGAGAGAATCTATTCACTGCTAATGCCTTTGTGATTTCAGTTGGCGCCATAAAACTTTCTATCAAACTGACGAGGAACCTCTGGCCGACGTCCGCGGAACCATTGGGTTCCACCCTTGGTTTCCGCGGAACCCCGGTTGAAAATCGCTGACCTACTGTCTAGTTTCTTTATATCTAATCCTCCTCGTTTCATACAAAAGAATTGGGGCCACCTGTTGAATGTTTAAGGATGATTTTTTGCTTTGCCGAATCACAACCCTAGTCTAAATATTGCTGTCTTACCCTGATCTCGCAATGCCGTTAAATAATGTCGAGTCGAAGTAGTGAACACATTGTAGGCCTATTCATTGTCTTTCCGCATCTAGACCCATCCAGTAGTGAACCACGTGTAAATATTCTTAGCGAGTAACATTTAAATGATTTATTATGTAAGTTTTGAAAATGGTTCTATATATAGTCCGAAACAAATTTAACTAATAAATACATTTAATAAAAAGATATACCCAATGAACAAAGACTGTCCACGGTTTATGAATTTACATGTAGGCTACGTCTGACCAAAGAAAAGAATTTCCTTGTGTCTGTGAGCAACCACTTTAATTCTACGCTCAGAAACTAGAGGACTGATGGAAGCGTTCCTTATCGCAGAATGTCCATTCTTTTCACCAGCAGCGTTGGACTATGATAATATCTTATTATAAGGATTAACTGTTAGACTATATATTAGTATATACTAAACATTAGGCTCATATGTTCTCTTGTCAATCTAGTTTACATGACACTTAAATTAGCATATAGCATTAGTCAGACACCAATCAGACAGTTGCTCGTTATCTATCTGCTCTGTAATTTGCTGTAGGCGTGTCTTAGCTATCTAACCTCTGTATCGGAACTCTATAAAACATAGCGACGGACATAGTCAGTCAGAGAGGGAGCTGAGGAACATTAGTTTGTAGATGTTAGTTGTTAGGTTCGTCTCGTCTGGTGTAGTCTTTTGATGCTTGTTTATTATAACGTAAGTAGCTTTTCTAGATTCATTAAACTTATATGAAAATGTATACTCATTCTTCTATCACACCATCACTCATTTCCACATCACATCACTCTCTCCATGTGCAGTTTAGTTCCCTCGCTAAATAGTCTATACCTCATTTAGCACATGATAGGCTATAATAAAAGCCTATATCATATGGTGGATTTGAACCGGGGTACGTCCCTTTAAGTACGACAGCAGTTCTCTGAGGATTTTTTTCTCCTTATTCATGCACTTCGATTCATCTCCATGATGTCACAACCTCTGCCGGACTTGATACCACCGACTGATCCAGCGCAATCCCTCCCTCCTCCCATTCTCACCACTGAAGAAGCTGACGACGTCGATTCATGGGTTTTAGACCATTACCAACACAATCCCCGATGCAGCGGCATATGTTGCCACATCGAAGCGCATATTGACAATGTCCTTGCCATGCATAACCCTCTACTGGACGACCGCGACGATGACCTTCCGCCACTTCAAGAAATCGATCCAGATGAGCTAGAAGAAAATTGGGACTTGGCCGCCGATCAAAACCCTCCCGACCCACCCCAGTAGGCTAAGCTTCACGTCATCATCATTAAGTCATGTTAGGATAGTTAATGTTCATTCATCTCGCTAGACCATATTTTTCTTAATTTTGATTATTCGTCATTTTTATTATTATTCTTTATACACCAGACCAGATGCGGTAAGTGTTAAGCTCTCTCTCTCCACAAAAACATTATAATTACAAAAAGACGAAAATTTTCCTTTTTAACGATTTTTAACGATAGAGAAAACTAAACTCTGAAAAACTCAAAACCATTACAAAAATAGCATTAAGTCTTCCCATAAAAACATACAGCAGAATCGCTTTTCATTAACTAACACTTGTATAGAATTTTATTATTCATCGTACCTATTTACGCACGTATTTTTCGTGGGCCCTACAATTCCGGGTCACACACAATTTTGCGCGTTTTCCTTGTAGGCCTATGTATCTATTTTGCCTATACGTCAAATTTCGCTTCCGTATTTTTCGTTGTTCGAATATGCGACGTTGAAACATTATAGTTTCTCCTTCGCATGTTATGTTTTGTTTTGAGCAACTGTTTTGCAGTGTTTTTGAATCGTAACGAGCGTGACCTCTAGTGCGTCGACAGTACACGACAGCTTCCGCCTTCATCAGGGCACGACTTCGCTCAACGACCACAGCTATCTTTTCATCAGCCTCGTACTTCCACCCATCAACCCTCATCCTTCCAGGGCCACTGATCCCTTCGACGCCGCCAGAGGCCGGTCAATCAACGGTCATCACCGTGCTATCAAAACGCCAACCAAATCACTCTCCGAACGTTTGCCGAACAGACCGCTTTCAAAGATTACAAGACTCTTACGTAAGCTCAATCAGTTCGTTTTCCTCTCTTCCATTGCCTGCATCATCTATCGCTTATCATAATCTTACTACCCATTTGAATTATACACATTCATACAGACACAGTTTCTTCATTGCATTAGTCGTACATTTCATTGCATTATTACACAGTGCCATTTTTGCACTATTGTCGTGAATTATTGTGCTTATTGACAGAAGGTTTTGCTATTGTTCTCAGTGTGGTTTGGTCAGTCAATTTTGTCGGATTGTCTTCCTATCGTTGACTGATCTCTATGCATTTTTATAGCGCCTTAATCAAGGTCGTGTTCTGGTTTTTCTTCACACTCATACAGACAGTGCATAATAACCAATACAACAAATCTAAGGTTGTGTTTCATCTTGGCAGACCCATTTAGCTGATTTCGTGTATCATACCCGAGATCACTATATACCCAGAGACAATCACATACGAACATACAATCTCGTTGGATGAGCGATTTTACATTTGAGTCATTAATGAACGATTGAGAGCTGCTTCATTTAACGCAGATAATCTAGCGCCATTGTCATGTTGATACTTAGGATGTTGAAATCAGTTTTGATCATCGTGTTACTATTACGCATGATTCATTCATCCATTACTTTACCTTAGTGATAGTCGATTCACTCAAATCATTCACATCCATCTGATTCATTAATTCACGAAGCACAACCCCTCCCTCCCATTCCGTTCACTCCCCGTCACCTACGCACTTGGCATCACCGCCACTTGCACGCGCTCAGACCCTACCCTCCCCAGACGGTTTCCACCCTCCCCCCTCTTCAAACCCTCCTAGGACTGCCATCCTTGGCTCAAATTTGACAACGATGATACGACCGATCCAAAACCAATTTATCCCACATGCGTCATCCAATGGATTTGCACCCATCCCGCACTCTCCAATCACCCAAGTTTGCCAAGAAGCGATGCCAGGTCCATTATCCTCCGATCCATCCAAAATACACAATCCTAATCTTATCCTGATCGAATCATCAACACCTAGGCCTAATCATTGCACTCGTTCATCTACCACGACCACCCATCTCCTTCCAGCTCAGACTTTGGCAAAAACACCCACTTCGAACGCCAACGGTCATTTCATCCCTGAACCAGATGTTCCTGTAATTTCATCAACTTATATAGCGCCTATAGCTCCCAATTGTTTAGAGACTATTACCCACAGTCCACACCAATTCTGCCGCAGTGATCTGTTCCTACCTTCACCATTCAACGATTCCACCGATCCATACGACTACGTTCATTTATTTTCGTTATATGTTAATTTCCACGCTATGGATTTTTCTAAAGCCTTCTGCGCATTTGGTTTAAATCTCAGTTCTGTTGCTTCGAATAATTGGTTTAAAAACCTGAATAGAGATCATTTCACCTCTTTTCGACAGTTGACTGATGCTTTTATAACGCACTTCACGATTCACCGTCAACCATGGCGAGAACTAGCTGAACTTTGGAATATATCCCAGAATAGAGATGAGAAGACAATAGATTTCGTCCATCGCCTTAAGATTAAGTCCAAGATTTTAGACATTAGTGACCAAGATATTCTCTTGATCACAATTCATGGTCTCAAGCCGACTGTGAGGAAGGCTGTTTTACAGCAAGGCGTTAAAGATATGGACGATCTTTTGAAGACTGATACTTCATATGAGATTGCCTTCGCAGACCAGGAAATTTCTAATGAAGAAATAATGAAGACTTTAAGACTCCTACAAATCCGACTAGACGAATTATCGAATCAATTAGCCTCTCCAGGGAGAGAACAACCCAATAGGTCATTGCCCTTAGTCGAAGGCGCTCAATCTTTACCTAGGCATAATAATCAGATTTTTTCTTTTCAGGAAATACCTCATCTTCCTTTGTATAGGCCTAACCCTTATCATGTCCCCTACTCACAACCCCCACCACCCCACCCATCTCGACAATTCAACCAATCTGCAAGTTGTCCTTCTTCCTTTTCTCAATCACCGTTTCCAAGACAACCGAGAACTTTCAATCAGAATTCCAAGACACCCTCACGACCCCCATTTCCGACTAAATCTTATGACCACCCACCAATACAGCAATTATATTACAACTGTTTTTCTCGTCAACCACCTTACCAGTGTCCTAGTTTCGAGACTCAGCGCCAACCTTCTTACACTTACAGACCTAGCCGTCGTTATAATACCCAACAGGACAGACAAACTATACCGACGAACAGACAAACTATGGGACCGTGCAGACCGCCCATACAACCACACAAACAAGTTATATAACCACACAGACAAAATATACACCCACACAGACAAACCACGCAGCCGTTCAGACAAAATACACAGCCACAGAGACGTCCTATACAAACACACAGACAAACACCATTTCATTTACAGCATAGAGGTTATCCGAATCATCACATTCAGACATTGCAGTCAAAACCACACACTTTACCATTAGACACACCCATTTCTCACACTTACGCCCCCAGGCGAGCATTCACACAAACATGCAACGCAAATAGGTCAGATTTCTGTGTTTATATACGATAGACCATTCCAACCGATTATAAATGCTAGGGCACAATACAGTTGTATCCATGTTGCTGCCTTGAATCAATTAGCCTACCTAAAATTTGTCAAAACCTTGGTCCCGTTGACCAAATGCGTTTAATTGCCACTAACAATGAGCAACTTAATTAAGATTCTAGGAACAGTGATTTTGCCTTTGAACTTATCAGGTCTTACTGTACAGGTCGAGTTAATGGTACCTGCAGAGGATTTATCGTATCAGATCACATATTAGGCCGTGACCTAATGCAAATTAGCCACACTAAGATCAATTTTGCTGATAGCTCAATCATTTTTTTTTGATGATTTAGTAAAAATGAATTTATGTAGCCCAATTAGAGATAACTCCGACTTGACCTTTCAGAGTCTAGATTCTACCATTTATTTAGCGCCCAGAGCCGTCACATTATTAAACCCCAACCATGAAGAGATAAAATTATCTGCCAAAACGCCATTAGCCCGCATACCACCCCAACGACGTCAACTCCCTCCCATCAGCTGCACCAACCGCAGCGCTACCTCGTGACTCTGGCATCTGCTCAAGAACGACCGACACACTAAATAGAGAAGCGACGCCACGCGACTCAGACATTACACTGGAAGAATCTCGTCTCACTAAGGAACAATATGAAAAACTCGCCAACTTAATCTGCGCCCATAGAGATATTTTCGCTTCAGATTTATCCCAATTGATTACCGGACCCCGATTTAATCCAGCATCACTTTTTAGCACAAGGTCTCCCTTGTTACCCAAAACCATATAAACACCAGCCAGGAGTCCGAGCAGCCATCGAACGTCAACTTCAGGATATGATAAAAACATGATATCATATCACCTGATACTTCTCCATGTAAAAGACCCTTGTTGCCAAACGTAACTCTTCAACGCCGAGACTGATCGCAGAGATCAAGAATTTTCATCATCAAGCTCCGAACACTTCTTTTCCTCTACCTACCATGAATGATCATCAGCCAACATGTTTTTCTGCTTTGAACATTAAATCAGTCAGGCCCCAGACAGAAAGGAAGAATTCTGTGGCCGATATTGTGTCAGTTATAGAGCAAGAAAACACTCCACGTCTTACTGGAGGCAACGAATTTTCGTCAGACAATATCTACATACTGCTTTTGATATCTTATGTCGAGTCTAACGCAGAACTAAATGACGTCACAGGTCGTAACCTCTGGAGTAATCAATGCTCCATGGACCGATGTTTCAGCATAGGTTGACCTAATTATATAGCGGAAACTCTGCGGCTGATTATAAACAACATGGAGAACTTCAACTTAGGTGAAAAACGTTAATTTGAACGCTAGACATAAACAATGCGTTCAATTCAAACAGTTTATAGATTATCTAGAGTCGGGAGTTTTTCCCACGGACGATGCTGACGCTTGTGCGATTATTTAAAAAAAAAAACGAAACAAGCTGAACAATTTCATTATAATTGCCAGCATTTTATTCATCTGTCACAACAGCGTGCTTGTGATGGCGGACTAGTCAAATCTAGACAACTAGTGATTTCCTGACACTACGACATAAGATTTTAACCGTAGGTGACGATGCAGTGGCTTTTGAGAGCGCACGAGTGCCTCTGAAGGCAGGACAAGTTAGCAAAGATGTTTATATTCAGCAATTGTTGCCACGCATTGAAGTCGCAAGGAAAGTAGCCCAAAGACAACCTAAAGATGGTACAACAGCGTTACACGGCCTGTTACGACACAGGGCACGTGAACAGTCTGAAACCGCATGTCATGACCGTGATATGCAATTCGCGAGATTCCAGGATCTGCTTCCTAATCCGCTTTCCACCAGTCAATCCTACGACAGCACAACAGTTCCTGTCGTCAACCCCTTCGTCTCCCAATCCCCCATCGACCCATTCCGAGAGACCTTCTCGACGACGAATCCAATCACCGCCAGCGACCCTACCCCACGACCCATGACCCGTCCCCAGCCCTTGGTTCGAGGCAACCAAATTCTTTAGTGCAAGTAAGGCATGGTAAGAGCTATTAACTAGCTAAGTGACTAGACAGTGCTGTCTCATCATGGCAGATAGATTTAGATATTTCTGACATTTTTAACGCATGAATTGTATATTAAGCTAGCTCTCAATGGGGCGAGACTATGAAGGGTCAAGTTCTTATAAGATGTCTTAGATTTTTTTACGTAGCATATTTTTATATTTACCCTTCTCAAATTATTATTCTCATTATTATTTTATCCACTTAATGTACATACGCAAAAATTTTGCAGGATGTTGAATTATTGTAGTTTGGTTGGATTAAGTGTGAATTTGGTGGCCAACAAATTTCATTCTTCTAAGATTCTTCTAGCTGCATGATTTAATAATACCACAAAATTTGATCATTTTATTTTATCTTCGTTATTTCCCTTATTTTCTTTATATATGTCAATTGCATATTTTCGTACAGTATTGACCTTATTTGAAGTAAACAGACATCTTCGTCTATAAAGTTATCTCTAATCCCTGTAAATATATTGTCCTGTTTATGTGCATTTTATACATGTGTTTTGAACTCAGTTCAAGGAGCTTAGGCAGTAGATATCTTTGTTGTTCCCAAGAGCGATATGCGTATATAGAGTCATGAACAATTATCAGAACATTGATTTACATTGTTTTTATTTACATGTTACTTTATTTAACACGAGTCAGACAATGCTCGTATACATATATAGTACTCAGTAAACAGTACGATTTTATTTAGCTGCATTTTTGTCTAGTATAAACTTAACGGGCTTTATCATGCCACGTATATGGTTATCACAGCCATATTAGTTATTTTATCTTGCATTATCATTTGACTGTATCACACAGTATATCACGAATGTATAAGTGTATCAGTATTGTCCTTATCACAAGTGACAGACATTTTCGTATATCACGTTATCTCTAATCTATGTCATGTTATTGTCCAGTCTGTACGAGTTAGTTGATGTGAAGTATACTCGATGTGAAGTTAGTTCAGTGATAAGAGGAAGTTGAGCGTCAGGGTAGTTGCCCAGTGATTTGGTTATAAAGAGTTATGGTTGAGCATCGACCAGAGTCATTTAGCAGTCTAATTTGGATATCGTTTAACTCTTTCCCGCCGGATGGGGTCACGGGTGACCCCATTAACAGGATAGGTATCAAAACAATTCCGGCGGGAAAGGGTTAACTATCCAGTTTACAGGCATCTTTATTATAGATATATACAGTGTTCTATACGCACTACGATTTTTTTTATATATATGTGCATTTTTTTACCATTATATTTTCACATATAGTGTCAATCAGTGACACGAGAATTACAGACATTGTTTTGCATTTTTATCTTATAGTGGCATTTAACTACCCCTTTGCGGTAAATCACACGAGTAGCAGTGAGTCAGTGAAGTATGTGAAGTCATTTAAGTGCAAGTTACAGAGTATCAGTGAGTCAAGGCAGTTATGAGCGGTTCAATTGAGTGTACGGTACTTATGTGGTTATAGTTTGTTGTCATTAGAGAGCGTGTTATTTTTGGAACTGGGAATTCTAGTTGATCCGCAAGAGTTAAATATGAGTGTACAGTTGTGGAAAGTTCAGGTCGTTATGAGTTGCTCAGCAGAGTAAGTGAGTTTTGGTTTAGTTGCGTTACGAGCTGCGTGTTACAGGTTATTTGCGTTTTGAGTCATGTGTTTAATGAGTTGATTTTTTTAAAATGACGAGTGAACTTAGCAGTCAGTTGCTTGTATGTACATTACATTACAGACCATTCATTATCAGTGTTTTAGATTGTCTCATATGGTGATTAACGATTTGTTTGTTTGTTATTGTTTCATAAACGCTGATCACGTATTCTATGAGTCGCTTTAAACAAGTCGATGTACTGGACGCGTCTGCGATTCAACCTAAATGTCAGATCGCATGCGCTGTGAAGATACTACATACAGCAACGCGTACCGTCATCGCAAAGTGTTCATTCCATGAACTGGACTTCCATTTTCTAAATGTTGATGACGATTCATACTTTCGTCTGTTTGCGAGCGATTCGTTATGTGCAGTGTTGTGATTAGAGTTTTAAGCCACGTTATTAGCATTTATTATCTATTGTCATTTTTCGTGTTCATGTTTATAATCGTAACCATTTTTGCACATACATTATTATCGATTTTTTTTTCTATTTTCGTTTTGACATTATCTTATATTCACTTTATTTTAGTATTCGCATTTATGTAGCTGCTTTTTATACTATTCGTATATCTCGTAGATTTTTTATTTGCCACTCTATTTGGCATTTATCTGTCCGACTCTATTAATCGTCTAATTTTTGAACTTTATTTTTTTTAACATTTAGCTTGTGACATTTAGTTCTGTTTTAACATTTTCTTATGTCCTATATTCAAATTATTACGAATCGAGGACGATTCCTACCCTTTTTCGGGGAGGGACCATATGATAATATCTTATTATAAGGATTAACTGTTAGACTATATATTAGTATATACTAAACATTAGGCTCATATGTTCTCTTGTCAATCTAGTTTACATGACACTTAAATTAGCATATAGCATTAGTCAGACACCAATCAGACAGTTGCTCGTTATCTATCTGCTCTGTAATTTGCTGTAGGCGTGTCTTAGCTATCTAACCTCTGTATCGGAACTCTATAAAACATAGCGACGGACATAGTCAGTCAGAGAGGGAGCTGAGGAACATTAGTTTGTAGATATTAGTTGTTAGGTTCGTCTCGTCTGGTGTAGTCTTTTGATGCTTGTTTATTATAACGTAAGTAGCTTTTCTAGATTCATTAAACTTATATGAAAATGTATACTCATTCTTCTATCACACCATCACTCATTTCCACATCACATCACTCTCTCCATGTGCAGTTTAGTTCCCTCGCTAAATAGTCTATACCTCATTTAGCACATGATAGGCTATAATAAAAGCCTATATCATAGGACTACTGCTGCTCCATTCTCATTGATTTTCCTATAACATTGAAAGCCCGACTAATCCATGTTCTTCGGTCTGCAGGCCAGCTAATTGGACGAATTCCTAAATTTTCACGTTGCATTCATGGCAACCAACGCTGGCTCGCTGTCTCACAGCGCATCGAATACAGAATTGTTGCTCTGGTTTGGCGTTGTCCTGTTAACTGTGGCCTGATCTATCTAGGCTATGTGAGCTCTGCTGTCCAGTATAATGTCCTATAGGCTAGAGCTCGCAGAACCCTTCGCTATGCCTCCTGTCGGGAGTTGTCTGTCCCTCGCATTGGGGTGATTGGAACTTCTGAAGGGGGCTCTATATAAATTCTTTAAAGTTTAAATGAACGAATGGAAGTGCAGCAAAAAACAACGCCCATGGTGGATATATAAGAATTTTATTCGGGTAGTGTTTGAAAATTCAAGGATCTACTAGATGCACTAAATTGGAATGTCTCCAATGGAGACTGTCAGTAACAGTTAATTGTCATAATGATGGTTTCTTTTGTCTTGTTTCAGGTTGAGTTAACAACTTGCTGTTGGCCCGCAGGGTGTTTAACATGCTTAAAAATTCCATGTTTATTCGGGAGAACCTCCAATGTTATTGACTGAACAAGCGGAGAGTAATAGCTTTAAAATCTGTTTGTGAACCTAACACAATAAATGATGCATTCAAAATATCTGCAGTTCAACAGTTGAACTAATGCACACAAATATTATTCAGCAGCGAGGTTATATCTCAAGCAACAGTTGACAGCACAGACTCCACAGACAAACTTGCCTTAAAACACCAACCGACCACATTCCGATGCAACACGTTTTGTCTCTTTCATCGATCTCAGGACAAATAATCTGATATGACGCAGCACTTATCAGAAGTCTTAGATGATGGTCGACTGTGGATGATTCTATGAGTGGATTGAGTGTATACACTATACAGTGGTGTACTGGATGAACAAGAGGGTCCGAGGACAAGCAGTTGTGTTTTTTGCCGCAAACTGCGAGGAAAAGCCACACGGAATGTACATAATTTTTATGGTCATTTTTGTCTTATTGCTATGAGAAATGAGGCGCTGTCATGATGGTGTCTGAATGTGATTGGTATGTAGGTCATGGAAGAGTTGGATGGGTGAGATTGTATTCGGGATGCCGTGCTGAAAAAAGAGGATGATTGACAGGCACATGCTCGCCTAGGCCTTCGAAATTAGAGAAGTTTCTGAATGAGTCATGCCGGTGACACGAAACGGAGTATCCCCCTGAAAGCTATCCGGGGGATGAATTAATCTATCCCTCCGGATGGAATTAACCGGTCTAGACTATCCGAGGGGATGAACCAGCCTATCCCCTTTTTTGAAAAATGCGTATAGCCTAATTGAGTTTTTTTTGCTCTAATCAAAATTTGAAGTGACTCTAGTTGTTTTAAGTGTCCTACGCAATGTTCAGAGAAAGGCAACTCGAAATTATTTAGTGACTCTGAGTGTTTCTAAGTGTTTTAAAAGTTTTAAGTGCTCTAAAACCAAAGCAAAACATTTTATATAGTGGGAATAAACATACCTGTTAGTGTCATTTCTCAAAACAAAGCAGATGAAAATTATTTCGCAAAAATAAATACGCCCGGAAGTGACTTTTTCGACTTTTCTTCATTTGGGGGGGGATACGATTAGTGCGGGGATACTCTATTTCGTGACACCGGATCTATGGCTGCTGGGAAGAATTGACTAAAGGATGTGTGAGGCAAATATTGTGCGAGAAAATGATAAAAAATAATAATAATCAGTGTTATGTGCATGAGCGTGTATGAGTGCATGCATTTAATCGAAAATACACAGAAAGGCCTGAGGCAATATATTTGAATCGACAAATTGATATCCGCTCGAGCGTATGTGGGAGATTTAAGACCTGGTGCAACGATTTTTGGGCATAAATCTGATTTGAAGATAAAATTAATGAGTAGCTCGTGTTGATCATAAATATAATCCTCTCAATGCTGGCCACACAGCCAATCAGCCCCCGCACTCAATCATTTTCTGAAGCATGTAGCCAAGCTTCGTACACTCAATCATCCGTGAAGTCAGGAATGAAACGACGTAAACTCGGAAGGCGGTCTGTATTGATTGGGTACTACCCAATAGGGTGGCCTACATCCTGTTGCGCCAATCGCATTGGTTGCTAGAAGTCGGGAAACATAAAACTGCCGAGAAGAAGATGAAGAAGAACTTGATGAAGATGACGATGAAGAAAAGAAAAAGGAGAAGGAGGAGAAGAGGAAGAGGAGGAAGTTGAGGAAGAGGAGAAGGAATAGGAAGAAGTGGAGGAGGAGGACGAGGACGAGGACGAGGACGAGCCAGAAAGAAAGTGTAGGCCTAGCTGAAGAAGATGCGACTTCAAAAATCAATATTGAAGTCGTAGGCTAAACAGCCCAGCGCATTCACTGTAGATCTTGGCTATATTAAATTAAAACGCGATAATACCTGTTCGACATCATAAACAAAGAGCACTGCTGTAGTAATACTACAGCAGTGCTCTATGTTTATTATTTCGAACACTTGTGCACGTATGTATCATCTATAAGCATTATGCCTATAATAGATGGATACATACATGCACAAATATACAAAAACACAAATATATCGTGCAAAAACACACGCATACAAACAGACACACGTAGGCACTTGACAAACAAGCGTGACTGCGTACAAACTGCAGAAAGACGCGTGAAGCTGTTTTTAACTTTGAGCTGCTCAATGTTGTATGCTTAGGTAAAATAGTTGCAG
The DNA here is from genome assembly GCA_949752735.1 of Lumbricus terrestris. NCBI lineage: Eukaryota > Metazoa > Annelida > Clitellata > Crassiclitellata > Lumbricidae > Lumbricus > Lumbricus terrestris. Next base: position 7,386,836 of record OX457046.1, read on the forward strand.
TAGAAATCGTTGGTTCAATGTTTCTTAACTGCACAGCTGCTTATGTGCAGCTGTAAAAGAATCGTTGTTGGAACATTAAATGTAAACTACATGTAGTTCTGTCTGCTCGTGGTCATCGCATCTTCTTGGCAAAATAAACCGAAGAAAAAGCTGAAAGAGGAAGACGAGGAGAAGGAGGAAAAGGCGTCGGAGATTCGCCGTCATCATCGTCATCATCGTCATCATCGTCGTCGTCTTCAAGGCCGTAGCTAGGGGGTGCTTTGGGTGTTTGAACACCCCCGAAATGGAAAATGTTAGGAATAAATAACGCATTTATGATGCAAAAACCATTAAATAAAACCACGAAAACACCAAAGAAATGAAAAATGTAAAGCAACTGAATGAATTGGTGACATTTCCTGAGGATTTCGGTCTCGGATGACTAAAAAAGTCATCATTATTCTCGGACGGGAAACTGAAGAAACACAACCACCCCCCCCCAAATCAAATCCTGGCTACGGCCATGGTCGTCGTCATCGTCATCATTATCATCAGCAGCAGCATCATTGTACTTTCATAATCTGGAAAATTTTAGTATGATTAATCATCAGGCATTAGAGATATAAGAAAAAAGTTAGACTTACATTCTATTGAATCTAACAGAAAATTGCTTGTAAACTGAAATTTCGGCATATGAAGTTGGAAAATTCATATCTCTTTTTATCCGTTCAACTTTATCTCATGAAATTTTGGGACCATATTCTTGGTCCAGTTCTCTAAATATTTGAATTTTTTTAGCGTGATATGTTATCAGGCATTGGAGATATTTGACAAACATTTTGGCTTACTTTTTTTGAATCACGGTGTATATAAGGGTTAGGCCCATGTATGGCAGTGAATTGGGAGTGATCGAACCTACCTTCACAGTCTGGAGTCGTTCCCAATTCTTGTTGTATAATTTAACGTATTTGACCCACTTTCCCATAACGTGAGTTAGAGAAATACCATCTATAGTACTTTTCAAAAATAGGCCAGGTTCCCACGTACCCTTTGCATGAAACATGAAATTTGCCGGCGAATTTCTTGGAGCTTAATAGTAACGCGCCAGTCGGAAGATCCATGATGCAAACATTGACGTAAAAATTTAGATGACAAGCAATTTAGTGCTTACGGTAAATTAGTCCGTATGTATGTATGTGTGGCCTAGTTAGCTACACCGGTAAGCGGGAGCTGCATTCGTCTGTTGGTCGCAACGGACTGCGGTTCAAGCCCCGGGCTGGGAGTTGAAATGAAATGTATGGGTTTAACGACTCTTTTCCATTACGAAGATGATATCAGCGTCGACTCCACGTTTATATTGCGACCGAGCAACCCGCAGTATGTAAAGATCCGACCGGGGAATCGAACCCGCGTCGCCGGCGCGGCGAGCGGGCTACAACCCACTCGGCCACCCAGGATCCTCGCTGGGAGTTGACATTCAGAGATTTAGATATCTCGGGCTAGCATGTGTGGGACGCAGGGACGCAAGCTCCTGCGGAGCGACCTTGGGCAAGTTGCTTACCCATCATTGTCTGTGAGGAAGGCAACGGGAAACCACCTCACTCATCTCATCCCCAGGGGCGTAAGTCAATGAACCTGCCTTCGGGCAGAGCACCATCATCATCATCATCATCATCATGTATGTATGTATGTATATGACCATTTATATAGCGCCTTAACAAGAATATCACGAAGGCGCTTAGAGAATTAATGCCTTTATTATTAGGTAGACAACGCCACACACAACTGGTCACGGCAATTTTAATCTACAGCGGTGAATTTATGAGATTTCAAAATGTCGCCGTGGCGACCGCTAGACAATTCAAAAGTCGCCCAAAAAGCGCGAGATCGCGAGGACGAAATTTTCAGTCGCGAGCACTTTCAAAAGTCGCCCAAATCGCACTTTTCCTGGCAACCCTGGTTGGACATCACGTCGACAAATAACTTTATATCACTTTTTAGAATATGTTGTCCAGTGTTTCTAGGACTACCAATTTCGCGCTGAATGACCTGGGGAAATTTGCCTGTACAGCCTATCCGGATCGTTGTCTTGACGGCCAAATAATTTACTCGGACACAAGAGCAATGTTAGCGGATATGCGCGCCGTAATTCCCATGGTTTACGATTAGAAAGTCCTGTTTTTATCAATTTTCAGTAGCAGATAATTCAAGGCATTGTTTATTCCATCCACTGCTAGAAAATTTGTAAATCATTTCAACCGAATTATATCCCTTATCAGTTCGGAAAATTAAGATGTTGTATCGGAAGGAGTGCCGTACGCGCGTGAACTTTAGGCTAATTAGTTGTAGTATAAATAAGACGTGACTGCGACATTTTGACAGGCACCGTTTGGAGTTGGGATGATTCGTTTGGTTGGGACACCGTTTGTCCTTTTGTGGTGCTGGGTGCTTCGTTGTGGTAGTTTCGACTCAGTTTGCTCTGGACCTGTTGTTCGTTGGTGTCTGTCGCCTGCTGGGTGACTTTTGGAGGAGTTCGTTTCTTCATCGGCAGAGGTCTCCGTTAGACCTGTCGAAGTTGGTGTGTGCCGCTGGTTTTGTCAGGACAGGACTGCACGTTACTTCGTTTGGTAATGTATGACTTAGTCTAGTATTGCTTGCAAATAGCTGTTCTCTCATTAAAATCATTATTTTTATACAACCCGGCGACCTTATTTCTTTTCTCCCTAGACAACTTGCAACAATAGGTATACAACAATGCAACTACTTCTCGGGGTTCAATCATGAAGTATGTACTGAAAAATTTCGACCAGGGTAGATTGGTTTGTTTTAGAATGGGTCCTCCTCTGTGCTTCCCACAACGAAGCAACTTTGGATGAATGACGCGACTAACACTTCACACCTACCATACGCTGGAAGGAAGTCCGATAAGAATCTAGGTATACGCCTGTGGCAATGACAATTGACAGTGTCACGACAAACAAATCTTCCACCGTCGACACAAGGTCTTCACCCCAAACAGAGTCTGCCCTGGCTTAAACTCTGTAGGCTATTGGAAGAAATTTTCTGATGCAAAACTATATATATGTTTTCTTGTTAACCCTCGTAGTATGTTGGGGTCCATATGGACCCCAGACGTGTTTTCAATTGAATAAAATTCGGCGATGACATGCACTTAAGAAACTGAAATTTTATGACTTTTCATCAAAATTATATGGCGAGTAGTAATTCCTGCAAATAATTAATTTCCACACCACTTGCGGGGCCAGATATGAGACAATTATACACACAGGGGTGTTGGGGGTCCAAATGGACCCCAATGGTAAAAATGCAATTTTGTACTGTGCAAAGTGATATTTTGCAGCTTGATTCTTGATACTTCACAATGCACTGTCGTTGGTTTAGTTTATGTTGTGTTTTATAAGAACATATTTTTTTATTATTGTAAATGATATTGGTAAAAGTGGTAGTGATACATGGCTGAAAACCTCACTCAATGCTATGGGAAGACAGGGTTCCCAACGTGTATTGAAAGAGCATCCTGATCCAATCGCATATGCTGCACGTAATGGTAACACTCATTAAGGTTTATTCCATCGTTTTCTCTCTATATAATTATATATATATTCTTGATATCATGCTCAAATGTCAAACAGAGAAGGGTAAAGGTTGCACGTTGATAACTGGCAACAGATGCATGTAACTGTGGTGAAGCTAAATGGGTTTCTGGGGCTCATGTATTTGGCAGGCGTTTTTACAAATGGGTTCAAAGGCTATATACCACACCAAAACGTCACAGTCGATGAGCAGTTGGTTGCTTTTTGAAGTCAATGTTCATCTCGTTAGTAGCCTATATGAAGTCTAGACCTGTCAGGTATCGAAAGTGTGGGCTCTTTGTGACTCAGCTACGGTGCACGTTTTGCGCTCTGTCTTCATGTATAGCCTTGCACTGGTAAAGATGACAATCAACCAGAAAAAGGTGTAGTCCAGGCAATTTACAGTTTCACCTGGGCAAAATTGTAATAGAAGCTTTTAAAACGGTTTCCTGTTCAGAATTTTCTCCAGAATAACCTATCCAAAATCCGACAAAATCCGACCATGGGGTCACCCCCCAAAATGGGGTTCAAAATATGATGGGTTTTCATGCTTTTTTACATTGAATATCGGGCTGCTAGTACAGCGGCCTGGTTAAAAATGGTTCACTTTGTGATACACGCATGATATTTGGTACATTCTACGAACATGTCATAAGAAAAAGATTATAGTCCTGCAGGAAGCCTCCAATTTGCAGTTTTAAAGAAGTGTCCCGATGTAAAGGTTTCAGACTATTTTGAGAGTATTTAAAATTGTATTTTATAGACTGTAGTAGGCCCTAATTAAAATAGCCTACTTCCTATCGTTGAATGAAACATAGTAAGAAATAAATAAGAGCAAGAAGTAATGCTAGAAGATTCTATATGGAGGTCTTCGAGCAAGTCCTTCGCTAGCAATTATTAAAAACCAAGACTCAATCCGGATGCTATGTCACCGGGATTTGTCGTACTTTGAAATAAAACGAATATACCATTTGCATAGTTGCCTCTCCATTGATTAGAATTATTCCAGCATAAGTTCGCTTCGCCTTTCTTATCGGTTCGAATTCTCCTCAGTCCGCCGAGTAGGGACCTTGCAAGTCATTCGCTTGCAATAATTGCTCGTGCGCTTCAGTGTGAAACTCCGATGCAGTGTCCGCACAGCAGCATGGAGCGCCTTTGAGAGGAGAACTAAAGGCGCTAAAGCAAGTGCGTGAAATGAATAAAATAAATCCCGACATAACCTCATCTTTTCAATACCGGTAACGGCCCGCTATTGCGAGGGTCCACTATTGCGAGGGTCCACTATTCCGCGGGTCCACTATTCTGAGGGTCCACTATTCCGAGGGTCCACTATTCCGATGGTCCACTATTTCGAGGGTCCACTATTCCGAGGGTCCACTATTCCGAGAGTCCACTATTCCGAAGGTCCACTATTCCGAATATCCGCCATAATTTGTTCGTTATCCTTGTGGTTAGGGTTACATTGGGTTAGGGTTGGGGTTAAGGTGGGTTAAGGTTAGGTGGGTTAGGATTAGGTTTAGAGTTACGGTTAGGGTTAGGGTTGGGAGGGTTAGGGTTATGGTTATGGTTGGGTTGGGTTAGGGTTAGGTTTAGGGTTATGGTTATGGTTGGGGTGGGTTAGGGTTAGGTTTAGGGTCATGGCTAAAGTTGGGGTGAGTTAGGGTTAGGGCTATAGTAAGGTTTAGGGTTCGGGTTCGGAATAGTGGACCCAGACCTACAATACCAGCAGTCTTGAAAGCAAACATGATCGCCTCTGGATAGTGTGCACTTCTAAGGCGCTATAATAATTCATATAGGACTTATGAAATACAACTTGTTTGTCGGCATCACCAATAATTATCTCTTGTATCAATTCCATTCAATTCAAAATACATTGATTAGATCTCGAGCTACCGCATCATTCACATTGTTGCATGCCTTCTCAACGAAGCATTGTCATTGGTCATCGTGACCTTTGCTTGCCCTATCTTTTGCTGTACGCAATAAATTATTTCTTGACTTCCATGTATGGTCCACGTATTGTAATTATATCGTAAGCTTGACGTTAAACACGAATTTACTGTTTTAATAAGAAAATGAAATCAATAACAACGTCGTTGCGCAAACGTCTGACTAAGCGCGACCATGATAGGCGGCCTACGCAGGAGGATAATCTATGATCGTCTCTGAGCGGTCGGCCCTATTCTATTTCTATCTACGTGTCCAAAGAAAAGTGTCGTAAAATTATTGTAGCCCATAGCTGTTAAAATTAATGGTGCCTATAACCGAACGCGTTTCGTTGAAATCGAACATTAAAATATTAAATTACAAAGAATTGCTTTTCGGAATGGGACGCTTTTCTCTGATTTGGCTCTCTAAAGAGACGCCATGTATTATCCTCAAATTAATATTTATAACAAGCTGCGGTACCCGACGTTGCCCGGCAAATTTAGGATTCGACCCGCTGCCGGACACAACCCCACCACAAGCCCCAATCCCCACTCCCAACTCTGCCCACCCCATCAAAATCCGACCTCCGCCAGTAGCCACCCGTGAAATTTCCCTTCCCACCCCCTACCTTTACCCCTCATACACCCTCATCCACCCACCCCAACACACTCCGACCTTCACCGGTACGCGACCCGTGAAATTTGGGTTTTCGGGAAAATAGTCTCCCCACCCCCACCCCCAACTCCATCCCACCTCACCCCGCCCCATCACACTCCGACCTCCGCCGGTAGCCACCCGTGAAATTTTCCCTCCCACCCCTACCTCTACCCTTCAGACACCCTCACCCACCCCACCACACTCCGACCTTCACCTGGTGAAATTTGGGTTTTCGGGAAAATCCTCCACCCCCACCCACCCCACCACACTCAGACCTCCACTGGTATACGCCACCCGTGAAATTTGGGTTTTCGGGAAAATATTCACCCCACCCCACCCCACCCCAACCCCATCACACCGACCTCCAAAGCCACCTGTGAAATTTCCCCTCCGACCCCACCTCTACCTCTCAATTTTCTCCCCCATCCCCAGGCCTCCCCAACCACCCCCCACTCGCCCACCCCACCCTCTTCCCTGTGTGTAGACCTGTGTGTAGGCCTATGCAATGTTTGTATAGGCCTACTAACACACAGGGAAGAAAATAACAAGATAAATTGCGCAGCTGCGTCAAGGTTATTCAAAAATCTATGTCAAATGAATTGTGAATCTCATTTGCAACTAAATGTCCCAGTTTTAGATACGACACGGCGGTATAGGCTATCAGACACTTTATTTCAGTTTCTCTGTTTTGAAATATTTTGTTGAATTGAATGTTAATTGCAGTACTCTGTAGTTTACTGTAAGCGAACTGTTCAACATCCAGGCAACTTGTTCTACCCGATCATCCGCCTGCCTTACTCTCTCGACCGCCATCTCTCAGCACCAAGCCCTTTGAATGATCTGCCTCCTGAATTCCGATTCTTTTCAGTTCCTCCGCCATCATTACTAATCACACACCATCACCTTTCTCAGGCTCCTCTATCCATCACACCTCGGGCTTTTCATTCGAAACTAAAGACACTGCTCTTCAAGAACTTTTACCCTGTCTCATCTGATCCTCCACCCTCCAATTCCCGGGCCAGACGACACCCGCCTTAGTAGCTGCTGATAAAATGGCAACTGACCCGGACCACCATGAACTTCTCATACGGCAAACCATTTTGACTCAACGCAGCGCTCGTGGATAAGCTGGTGCCCCGCGCTTGGCTTTTGTGCCACGCTTTGGAAATTTGGAGGATACGATTACGATTACGACTATGAGTTATACACTAGACCTGTAACACAGAAGAAGAAACTTGGCCGTCATTCATAATGTTGCATGCCCTCTCAACGAAGCATTGCCATTGGTCATCAAAACCTTTGTTTGCTCTGTCTTTGTGCAATGTGCATGATGCTTTGACTTCTATGCAGACTATGGGTCACATGTTGCGCAATTAAATCGTCAGCCTAACATTACAGTTACATTTAAATGGCTACTAATTTCCTGTTTTAAGAATAAAATAACATCAATAACTAAGTCGTTTGGACCTCGAGTCTAGACTGACGTCTGACGAAGAGCGATTATACGCAAGAGGATCAATTAATATCATCGCCAGTGGTAAAATAATAATTATTATTATATTCTGTCTACGTGTCCAAAGAAACGTTACGTCTATTATAGTTGAAGCCTATCGCTGTTGAATAATTAATGGTAGGCCTACCTGTAAAACCGTAATATTACGAATTCGTTGCAATGGCTAGGCCTATAGGCTATAATAATTGTTGCCATCCAGCGTTCGTTTCAATCGCTTTTCACAGCATTTATGACGCTCAGCCATCATCACGTCTCTAGCGAAGTCGTGTCATCCCATAAACAATTAAACAGGCTACCCCTGTTTTACTGATTCTGCGGATTTCAAGTAGGCCAACCAAAGATGAAAAGCAAACAAATAGCCTAATTCTAATTCTATTATAAACATTAGGGTGTCCCACGATTGCACAGGAAAAATATTTTTCTTGAAACTTGAAATGCAGTCCCTCCAAAAAGTTTCCTTATGGTCCTATGATAATGCCTGCCAAATTTCATGACATTTGAAACATATTTAGAGGTCCCCCAAAGCTCATACAATTTGTGTAGGTTGTCACAAATTATACGTACGACGTCTCTGAGCTTTAAAATTTCGGAGGTTCACACTTTGATCCCACTGGCATGCTTATGTATTGCTTAATACATTATATTACTCTGAAATACTAAAATCTACAAACATGCAATCTTATTGTGTTTGTGAATGAGGTTTTTCAAACATAAGGACGACATTTAAGCTCTCGAGCAAACCAAGGATGTAAATCTGTCGTGCACTGGGATTGTAGGCTGCTACCTCTACATGACAATTATAATCATCACTGGAGTGGATATGGATAAGGTTAACAGATTGTCAATCTGATTTCTTCTCTAGTTGATGGAAGTGCTAACATTTTGGTGTGCCAAAGTTGACCTCTGGACCAGGACAGGAATTAACGAAGTGGGATGACGGATGAAAATCTTCAGACCAACACAAGAATCGGGATGACTTTTCTGATATTTTAGAGCAATAAATGCGATGATTGATGCAAATTACAGTTTGCAGGGGATGGGTGGGTGGGTAATGTTTAGGAGGGGGTAATCTGAAATCTTTACACCGGATTGGTCACAAATTGTCCAGGAATTTTCTCTAGAGATCCACTGAGCACAATGTTGCTCCCATTTTGCTCTTATTTCCCAAACACTTAACCAGTTCTACGATGATTTTTGAAAATTAATATCGCTGGAAGCATTTTGCCGAAATCGGCCACTGTCATTATAGACCGCGCGATTAAAATATTCTCATTGTATGACCTCCGAAAAACTGATGACAAGCTACATTTTATTTTTTCATGTGCATATTTGTACGTAGATATTGCAAAAATAGATACACAGTTCACGATCAATTTGCATCTTTTTAGGAAGCAAATTAGTAACTAGTGAACTATATTTTTAGCGGTAGCGCATTGATCAATCACTGCTTTATAAATATTCAGTAGAAAGCGTCCCATATATTTCACCATTAGTAAATCGCCGTTCTTTGAATATTCAATAAGCAACGTCATCATTTCGTCATTAATTAAATCGCCAATTGATGAATATTCAGTAGCAAGCATGCTGTTTTTCGGTTGTAAATAAACGTCGATCGCACTATAATAATTATTCTATTTATGTGTTTTAAGAGTTATAAAACAATTCAAATATGTCATAGTTATTAGTTATTATCCGAAAATCAATACTGGGCCTACTTCGGTAATTTTTTTAGGTTATGGTGGTCCAATTGAATGATTTGCACGTTTTCACGGGCGAGTAGGGCCTACAGTGGCTTGATGTGTGTGTATGCGTGTGTGTGTTTGTGTGTGTGTGTGTTATATGTAATCAATCAATGAAATCGTCATTAGAGGTGCTAAGCTGAAACACACGCAACTTAAACAGTCAATGTTGTAAAGGGCATTTAGGAGACTGTCATAACGCAAAGATAAAATATTATGTTAAACTATAGTTACTAGCCTACAGTAGATGCATGTGCATCATGTGCTTAAAAAGAATGCGCTGATGACGATCTTTAGCCTAGCTAATAGGTATAGGCTTAGTGAAAAGTTATGTGGTCAAGCTCGATGGTTATGTTATATCCGTTACTAAAAAGGAGGGAGTGAAGAACGGTGAAGAACGGTGGACGTGGTTAGGATAATTAGGCATAGGCCTATTAATGACTGTACGCAGTCTGTCTTCAGACAATTCAGCCAACTGAGTTGTGCATGCATGCATGGGCGGCGACTTAGGGAGGACAGGTGGCGGTCCCCTCAATGTTTGAAGCTGGGGGACCGTCCATGCATTTGACCCCCCCCAATACTTAAGTGTTAAGACAAGCATATTGTTAATTGGAAAAAATACCGGTAACGTTATAAGAAGAGAACTCCGACCAAATGACTGGAAAACTTCGTCGGTGACATGGGGGCCAAAAATGTTGCTTCTCGGCGAACGTCTCTTATCTTATCTTATCTGACCATTCATAAAGCGCTTCTCGCAGCAAGAGCCTTTCAGAAGCGCTCCCAGTGCGTTCGACCCCAAGAAAAAAACAAGTTTTTAGACGAGAGAACGAGGATACACTACCAGAAAGGATGGCAGAGCGAACTGATGGGGGAAGCCGATTCCATAGGGAGGGACCAATATAGGCAGCTGATCTAAATTGAGCCATGGCGGTCCTGACTCGAGGGACAAAGAGATCAAGCCGATCAGAGTACCTAAGAGGACGCAGCGAGGTGGCAGAAAGGGGGCCAAATATCTGATCACACAGATACTTCGGAGCAAGACCTGTTTGAGACTTAAGGACCAGAATCATGACTTTAAATTGTGTGCGGACCGAGAGAGGAAGCCAGTGAAGTTGTTCAGTCATGAATGCAGAAATGTGGGAGAATCGAGGAAGACGGGCAATGAGTACAGATTGCAGAGGAGCTAGGCGAACCTTAGGCAGGCCAATAAGGACAGAATTACAATAGTGAATCCGAGAACATACAAAAGCGTGAACAATTGAGGTAAGGATTGAAGATGAGACAGATTTGCGAATAGCCCTGAGACGTCTTAGCTGGAAGTAGGAAGAGCGAGTAAGATTGGCAGTGTGCTCAGTGAAGGTAAGAGCACTATCTAGGGTGACACCTAGGTCTCGAACACTGCAGGAGAAGTTGAAGTGAGGAAAAGTTTGAGAGAGCAGTGTGTAGTCAAGTTTTTGAAGCTGTTTAGGAGTGCCAGACCAAATCAACTGGATTTTGGAAGAGTTCAAAGAAAAACGATTATACAACATCCACAAATGAAGATCTTGAGATAGAGCGCCAATTCGGCTTGCAAGAAGGAGTTGAGCAGAATGGGGGTCCATGGACATAAGCTTAATTGGACATCGTCAGCAAAAAGGTGGCCAGTTGCTGGGACATTCGTTCGTCCCCCAACTTCTAGACCAAGTCTCCGCCTATGCATGCATGCCATTTGTGGATACAATGCAGCTTCAAGTTTGCTTGGTCATTGAAAACGAATGTTTTCCGAAGTTTGGCTTTTATGTAGGCTTAATACAATGCAAAGTAAGTTGAAGCTAAACTGACCATTCATTAGCACTTCCAGTGTGAGTACCCCGAGAGAAAGAAATGGAGTTTGATTATAGAAATAGATCTAGAAAGAACATGCAAAGAGGAAGGGAAGGCATTCCAGAGGGAAAGGGCAATGGTGGAAGATGATCTAGTTTGGGCCAAAAAAAATTCTTGGCTACGGGACAAACGGATCATTGCAGTTCGAAGAGGGAGTTGTGATAATTTGAATGATCATTATCTGGACAAATAAGTGAACATTGTAGATACTTTCACATCATGGGTCCTAGATGTCGGTTTAAGACTTGCTAATGGAATTGTGATAATTTGAATGATCATTATCTGGACAAATAGGTGAACATTGTAGATACTTTCACATCATGGGTCCTAGATGTCGGTTTAAGACTTGCTGATGGAATTGTGATAATTTGAATGATCATTATCTGGACAAATAAGTGAACATTGCATATAACTTCCACAGCATGGGTCCTAGATGTCATCTCGCAAAGACCTGGCAAAGACTTACATCAAGTTCCTATTGCATATAATCATGACTTCACTTGTAGCCATTTTGAGATTCTGGCCGCCATTTCGTCCGCCATTTCGGTTTCTTGGCACTACCACCTATGTGATATTGATTCCATCGCATTCTTTGACCTCGAAAATGTTAAATTAGACTCTGAAATCATGTTTCCATTAGATATATTACTTCACCTATAGCCATTTTAAGGTTCTGGCCGCCATTTTATCCGCCATTTTGGATTTTCTGCAGTGCCTCACAAGTGACCTTGGTTCCATTGCTTTCCTTGACCTGTAAAATATTGATTTAGGTTCTGAAATCATGTTTCCATTGCATACATAACTTCTCTTATAGCCGTTTAAGCTTCTGGCCGCCATTTTGTCCGCCATTTTGATTTTCCTTGCAGTGCTGCTTGTGTGTTTTTGGTTCCATTGCATTCTCTGAAACCTATTATCTTAATTTAGAGTCTAAAATCGTGTTCCTATCACATAGAATACTTATATGATAGCCATGTGAAGCAATTGACCGCCAATTTGTCCGCCATCTTGTTTTCCCATGCAACCGCAAAAATTCCACCTTGCTAATCGCGATTTTCGTTTTCAGCAGAGTCAAATTAGTATAGAAACGCCTGCTAGCAAATTTTTACATGGTTTGCTTCTAACAGTGTCATTTTCATATTCCAAGCCTGGTTTATATCGGCAAAAACGTCAGAGTCGTCTTTTTTTGTCCACCCTGTATATTAACTGTGGTCCGATCAGCGTGTATCTTCACCTGGACTTACTAGACATGGTATGGATTAGGTTCATGTATAGATTTGCTTGTCATCAGTTTTTCCTGGGTGACTCTTCTTATCTGCCTGTCTATTAAGAAAATATAAAGCTTCTAGTAGAAGTTTCACGTAGGATCTACGACGCGCGCATGGATTGCTCCCCCCCACATTGGGGAGCAAACCTTCTCAGACGCACGGTCGATATAAACGGGGAGTGAGCACTGGTACTAAAAGGAACGTTTGATAAAGCGGTGTTTGATTGGTTCGGTATTAAAACCTGGTTTTTATGATAGGAGCATGATGCTTCGACTCAAAAGACACCAATCGCATGTGCAACAGCTGGAACTGCGTCGCTCAAAACTTCGCTATATATACCGCTTGATTGTATGTGTTGGAATATTGGTGAAGAATCGTTGACTTCAGCAGAAGATCCGTTTGCCGACTATACCGAAAGATTGCTTTGCGACAATGGTAAAATCGGTTTATGAATCCATGTAAAGTCTTTATAAGAGCTTTTTCATTTTTTTTACTTCCTACCTAATGTGTTAAGTGACAGTGAAGATGCTGAATTGCTCGAGTCTTTATCTTCTACGTATCGCTAGGGAAGAACAGGCACCCTTAATCCCGATGCACCCTTGATCCTTTGTCGTTTTCTCTGGAATTACTTACTTACTTGACTGTAGCAGGGCACCAGACTATGTAAAATAGTGATCATTTGCATGTGGCTGCGTTTTGGGGTTTCATTATTTCTTTGTTTACCTTCTATAGCTGTCACATGATTTCATAGCCGAAAATTGTAGTTTTTCGTTCATCTAACGAACCTCATAAAATGGAACTTGCTTCAAGTCTCGACATCTGCGTTACATAGGCCTATAGGCTATTAGGACAGGAAATAGTATTCTTACCATGCAGATATATTTTGGCGATATATTTGAAGCGATGATAAAGTTTTAGTATTTTTTGTGAAAAGACTATGGTGATGCACCCTTGATCCTAGCATGCGTGTGCACCCATGATCCCCTTGACGAATTATGTATGCAAAAGATAATCTAATTAATCTTTGCGCGCACCATAAGCTTCATTTTTCAAAAATAAATCATTATATCGCATATGAATTTGTTACGAGCAATTTGCAATTTGCTGTAGGCAGTGTTCAGATATATTTACTGGTCAATCTTTCCTAAGCTCTGTGGGGGACCCTGATGTACAGCATAACGATAGACTCCAAGTTGACTGCAAGCAGTAAATTTAATCTGTCTGCACATGAGTTTGTTGACTTAATGAAGCAATATTTGTTTAATTATAGGAAATTTTAAATAAAACATTATGAAGAGTCCGGATCATGAAAGATTCTAAACAACCCCATATTTTTGCACCCTGCGGGTGATTTTTTCCCTCATGCAACTAGAATAGCTCTAGGCTCATATGTCACATATTGCATTAGCCTATAAGACCCCTACATGTATTTGCGCCATTCTGTTCAATGTAAACTTGCATAAAATTTGACACAAAAATTGCTATTTTAGCAAATTAGCTTTCATCAGGTTTTTATTCACATTGCCAGATATATAGGCCAATTTAAAGTTTGCTTAATTGAATCAAAATTGTAGAAAGTTTCACCCAAAAGCTAGAGTTAATGCTAGATTTGTGGTCTGTTTGTCAATTCTACCCTCATTTGTCCTATTTTCATTAAAATAGCTTGTTTAATAGTATGTTTCAACATAGAAGATCAAGGGTTCCTACAAGGGATCAAGGGTGCCAATATAGGGGATCAAGGGTGCCAAACCTGTGGGCACACTTGATCTCTTTGGGTACCTCGACTAAATCTGTAATATCTGTTGTAAATGAAATTTGCTTAGATGATGAAATATTTTGGATGATGCACAACATAATTCTCTATAAAATGATACGTTAACATATTTACTAAAGCTTATATAATACTAGATGTGTAACCGGCGTTGCCCGGGAAATTTAGGGTTTTAAACACCACTCCCCTATGGTACCCAACGTTGACCGCTAAATTTCGAGTTTTCGCCAACCCTCTACCCCACCCCGCTTCCCCAAAAAGCCAAACGTAACACGCCCCGCTAGGGAAATTATTACTGGGCTTGTATGACGTCATTCGGGCTGTAGACTCTTTTACTGAAGCTCGATACTGTTTACCAACGCGTGAGCGATGCAATCTGTTTTAAAACGCTTCTGTCTTAAAACGCTAATAACTCGAGTTCTAAAGTGAAATTTCGGGTTTTAAACACTTCCCCACTCTGGTACCCATCGTTGACTGCTAAATTTCGGGTTTTCGCCAACCCTCCACCCCACCCCTCTTCTCCAAAAAGCCAAACGTAACCCGTCCCTGCGGGGCGCTACGGATATTATTACTGGGCGGGTATGACGTCATGCGGAGTAGACTCTTCACCAAAGTGCCAGCGTTATCATTTATTGGTGAAATCTGTCTTAAAACGCAAATATTTATTGTTTTAAAGTGAGTTAAAACCTGAAAATAGTTGCGATGACCTTATAATTTGGGTAAGAATCGATATCAATAATTGTTTTAAACCGACGCTGTTTCATTTCCGAGCCTATTCTGCAGGGGAGAGTAAAAGCGTACAAATAAATAAACAAACAAACATATGGAATTTCGGAATTATAATATAGATACATTCACTGAAATTCAGAAAAATCTAAAAAGTTGATCAAGGTTTCTGTTCTCCCCGCTATTCGTTCGTTCATTCATTAAATGAATTCGTACAGCGCCTCTTCAAAAAGACTATACTCGCTCCCAACCATAGCGAGGTCAAATGATGATGTATTGTATTATGGTAGTTGTGACTTAGATAGCGCATCTCTCAGCCTTTCGGAATCTAGACAGGAAAGATAGACTTTGATGAGAGAAGATTACAGATTCTTGTTCGAAAGTGACTCAAACTGAGCAAATTACGGTACTTGTTTTGCAGCAGTCAATTCTACATCAAATCATTTGTCTACATCGATATTGTTTAGAATGTGAGATAATCTAACATGCAGTTGAAACCTGCTTAACTTAGATGTACACAGAAACACATGTTGCCGGAATATGCCGTTCATCACTTTTTACAACTTCAATAACCCTTGGGCTACCAAGGTTACCAGCCTATATAGGCCTACCTAGATCAATTTTAGGCCTACACACATGTTAATGCAAAACGCGTGATGATATCTTACACCGTTAACAGGTTACGCCTGTGTATACCCGACGCCCAGGGTGGTGGCTACCTTCTTAGATTATATATTCCAAACCAAATGCAAAATCCAGGGGTTTGATAACTACGCCCCCTGGAAATTTATGTCACGAGGGTTAAGCTGGCTTTTGAATCAATTATAATTGTTCCTGATTATGGATAGTGTTGGTATTTCAGATGAAGACATTTCTGATCGTGTTCGGACTTTTGGCGATTGTCCATGGTAAGGCAGCGAGCACCATAACATAATTATAAAAACACATTTCTTAGTCAATCATGAGCATGAGACGATAGTTAGTCTAGATACAACGTGACAACCAATGGTTTGCGGTACTATGAGACGGAGGTGCCCGTGGATGCTTGGGCACATTGCTCGAAAGCCAGCAGACTTGGATTCCAGACAGGTAATGCTAGCCAGGCCCGTCCTTAGGGCAAGGCGAGCGAGACAGCCGCCTTGGGCCCCGAGCTTCCAGGGCCCCGCGCTGCTGGCTATAATATTTTATTTGTCAAGATTGACAGTGGTTATGCCGCTTGAATGTTTTATGGCGATTTTGAAAGAAGGAGACTTCGCTAAAAGCGAGTCACAGCTGTAACTGTTGTAGCCTACTGTTGCTAGGCCAATTTCCACGTGTAGGCCTACAACTGTCTCCAGAAAACAGTAATGAACTCATTTTGCTTCAAATTTGCACATGGAGTTCGCAGACATTCTTTGCAGGAAAGAGCAGAACACAATGGCAGTGGTGACTTTTTAATAAGAGTTTTCAAAATGCAAAGGAGGAAATTTAGAACATGGATATTTTCAGCGGTGTCTAAATGTAAATTTCTCCGTTTCACTTTGTGAATAATTAGCATCATTAGTGCTTTGGCGCAAAGAAATTTGTCAGAAACCAAAACGTAGGCCTAAGTTGTTAAAAAGTCTCAATTTTCCTAGCCCTCTTTCCCATAAGTGCGGTCGTGCATGACTTTGCGCTACTTAGATAGTCCTACACCAGGTAGTAGGGGAAGACACTTAAGATGGGACTGCTCATAAGGTGGGACACCCGTATTGTTACTGCTATACGGCAGAAGAAGCCGCTGTCTAGAGTTGCGAAAAACGTATCACGTGTCCTATATCAGACTACATAATTATAGCAACTAATAACACTTGCGGTGCTGCTGCCGTCTTGGTTATTTGTTTAGAATTGAAATTTTTCATGTTCACTGATGTTGTTTCACATTATTAAATTTCCACAATTATTGTGCATTATGGAAATTGTTGTCCTATCTTTAATTATTATGGGAAACAGGAAAATGGCCAGGAGACTGGGCAGACTCGACTTTCATTACGATACCAAAAAGGGTACTTAGGCCAGTGTACAAATTACAGGACAATTGCATATGTGTCACATACCAGTTAAATTTTGCTTAAGATAATCCTTGAAAGGATAAGGAGGAAGACAGAAACGGAGATTGCAGAGGAACAGGCAGGGTTTCGTAAGGAAAGAGGAACAAGAGACCAATATTATTATTAAACTTACGGAACATCATGCAAGAATCAAAGGAATATCAACAGCCTCTGTTTATGTGCTTCATCAATTTTAAGAAGGTTTTTGACTCAGTTCAACACGAAACCTTGTGGGTAGCAATGATAAAATTGGGATTCCCGTCTCACACAATAAACCTCGTGGCAAACCTTTACCGAAAACAGAAGGCCAAGGTTAGAGCAGCTGGAGTTGGTTCTGCGGAATTACAAATTGATGCGTGATCTCTCCATATCTGTTTAATTTTGTAGCAGAAATGGTGACGAGGGAAGCACTGGAGGGGTATGAGGGAGGGGTGAGGATTGGAGGAAAGATTATAGCGGACGATATAATTCTGTTGGCAAACTCACAGGAGGAAACACATGAGCTAGTAGACAGAATAAACAGCAAGTAGCAAGTAGCACGTTAGGGACCACAGATAAATGAAAGCAAGACCAAGACAATGACAACAAATGGAGGAAGATGTGCAGTGAGTACCAACAACAATACACTGGAACAGTTGGACACATTCCCATATCTGGGATCGCTGATCACTGAGGATGCGAACTGCGCCAAAGAGATTCGAGCGAGAGTAGCGAAAGGTTACAGCGTGTGTTCGGGACTCCACAAGATATGGCAGAATCATGGTATAACCATGATCACAAAGCTAAGACTCATGAAGGCACTGGTGTGGCCGGTAGCCACATACAAATGTGAAAGTCGGACAATAAAGAAATTCGACGAGGAAAGAATAAACGCATTCGAAATGAAAACCCAGAAATCTGCAGGTCTTCCCGCTTCTTACATCTTAAGTACAACCAGTGGCCATAGAGACCCGAGGCCCGCTTATAATCCATATCAGCCTTGGAATTCATCAACGAAATTGGCTAGCGCATATCGTCCATTTGGCTACTGGTGACAGACGCGAAGCAACTTTTCTTTTCCAGCGCCTGCCTGTCAACATTCAGCGCTACAACTTAATTGGTCGCTTTTAAAGGAACTTTCTCTTCGAACCCTGAAGACGAGTCCTGACAATTCCGAACTAGTTTTTAAACAACAGCTAAAAACAATAATGACACAATATGCAGGGTTTAAAGCACAGAATAGATAAAGCGTACATTCAGAGCCGTTTTAAGGCCAAGGCACGCGAGGCACGTGCCTAGGGCCCCGCGCAACAGGGGGCCCCGGGACGACCCAAGATACTACATCGCATTACAAATTAGCAACATCATTATTATACGAACTTTAACGTAGATCTATGTTAAACTAGATCTACATGTATATCTGACACTCGAGAGATTGAGGCGGAAATAGGGGATCTCCAGAGTTGGGGGGAACTTCACCCAGAAAATAATGACTACCCGGCATCCAAAACATTTGACCACATAATTAGTTTTAATTGCTGTTTACATTATTGTATTATACGAACTCTAGTAATATATGATTATGATGATAAAATCTTCTAAAAAATATATGATAACATCATACTAGGCTGCAATGAGTATGGTTTACTGTTAATATTTGTACATGACCAGTTTTGCACGACTAATTGACGTCTTTACATTCTCCCTTTCAAATGTCAAACTACCAAATTTTCTAAATGTTTTGTCCCTTGAACTCTTAGTAGGCTAAGACAGTAGGCTATCATTACTATACATGGCGTCCAGATTTTGGAACTTCTTCCTTGGTTTGTGTAACATCTGTAACGATTCAGATAAATGTGTCCTGGGTCAGCAATGCGCATGACCTTTTTCAGCAACGGGAATGGGCCTAAGCTAATAATTATTCATGTAAAAGAAAGAATGGAATATGCCCCCAAAAAAATAATGTTGTGCTTCCGGTAACCCGACCGACCCTCTTTCATTGCCGCGACTCAAAGAATTTTGAAAAAAAAATTATTGGAAAAGAAATGGTATTAAAAAAAATTTCCGAAATTTTTTGACTTAAAAAAATACTTTTATTGACATAATATGGTGACATTGCTTCCGTATAGAGTTGGATCTTGGGCCAAAAAAAGTTGTGTTTTCGGTAACCCGACCGACTCACTTTTATTGCCGAGACTCGGAAAATTTTGGGCATTTTTTATTTGCAGTGACACTGCCTTAGAGTTTCACGCCTGCCTAACTACTTCCTGGTTGCCAGTCTTGAAAAACCTCAAGCCTTATCATTCTCACTTGAGCCACCTGTAACGGTGACTAGGGAAAATAGATATAGCAACCTCTAGATGTAGCTAGTCACTGGTTTGGCCAGTCTGGAACGACCCCTAGCAGTGATGTTCTGTTCGCACTCATCTTCCCCTTCCCTTCCCACTTCATCTTACCACAAAAGATGTCGACAAAATGAAATTAATAGAATTGTTTTCTAGAGCAATTTTAGGTACTGTTAACAGACAGTCGGGGAAATAGGCAGTTTATACTAGTCTTGCTTAGAACACGTACTTTGTTGCAGCGTGTACCTTTATGCAAAAAAGAGTAGTTGGGTATAATTTTTCGGATAGTCACTGTATAAAAATATTTTACCAAAATATAAATATTTTTCGACCTACCTACCCAATTTTGTTAAAGCTCTGTTACCGGAAACACAGCATTATTTTGTTGGCCTTACGCAATTACAAACCTGTTTGTAGTTATTCATTATAGTGTAATTTCCCAGAAGCAGCAGAACTGAGCTGCTGAACTTGTTACTTAGAGAAATTCTTATTGTAATAATAATTATACACTGTGTCCCAATAAATCGAGACCCCTTTTTATAATGTGAATAAAACAGGCAAATCTTAATCGATTTTCAAAATTTTTAAACTGTTTTTATCCTGAGATAATTATCTTACACTGATTCAAATATTACGTTTCTGGAATGAATATTGACGTCACAATTACGTCATTAACAGAAGCCAACAAGCACGCACGGGTTGAGCGGTCAAAGCAACTGTTAGATCGGTATCCTGCTCACATGGTAAATTTTATATGGTTCACGGACGAAAAGTTGTTTACCATCGCTACACCAAAGAACAGTCAAAATGACCGTGTGCATGCGGCCGCCTGAACTCTTAAGAAAAACATCTCAGCTGTTCGTTTGCTTCGCACTCGCTCGACATTTAGCCGGTCAGTCATGGTTTCGGTTGGTGTCTCGGCTCTTGGTAAGACACAAATTCACTTCATAGAACCTGGAGTAAAAATAAATGGAGCTTACTACCGGGATTGTTTGCTGTCGGAAAAGTTGTTGCCGGATATCCGGGAATGTTCGGAATATTACACGTTTCAGCAAGATGGCGCTCCGGCCCACCGAGCGCGTGAAACTGTTGAAATGCTGACAAGGGAGACCCCAGATTTCATACCCCCTAATCTTTGGCCACCAAACAGCCCGGACTTAAACCCGGTCGATTACAAGATTTGGGGAGTAATGCAAGAGAAAGTTTATAAGACAAAGATCAGAGACATTGAAGAACTTCGTGAACGAATTATTAATGCGTGGGAAGAATTTGATCAATTGGTTATTGATGCTGCAATTGGCAAATGGCGAACGCGCCTTGAAGCTTGTGTTGAAGCCGAAGGCGGACACTTTGAACACACCTTGTAGTATAATGTTTGTCAAATTTTAAATAAAATTAAACTGAAATTTATAATTGTGAAATAATATTTAAGGTAGGCTATATAACGTAGATTTTTTAAAGAAAAATTTGTGTTCAGTAGGCCTACTTAACATTTGAATTATCTGATGCAAATGACGTAATTGTGACGTCAATATTCATGCCAGAAACTTAATATTTGAATCAGTGTAAGATAATTATCTCAGGATAAAAACAGTTTTGAAATTTTGAAAATCGATTAAAATTTGCCTGTTTTATTCACATTATAAAAAGGGGTCTCGATTTATTGGGACACAGTGTACTTTTTGAAATTTCCAATCACTCTTTTGTTATAAGCACTGAAATAATAGAGTAACTTTTGTTAAGATCTCGGCTTACAAAATGCAATGCTGCCATTACAAAGTAGAAATTGAAAAAGAAATTATAATAATGGTAAGAATATTTACGGAAGTCTTAGGATAGGCCTACTCATGTTAGCACTGCAATAGTTGATCAATTTTGCTATGATGCAGCTAAAAATGCACACTCATTGCAATGTGAAAATTCAAAATTTTCTGGTGTGGAGGGCAAATTTCCTCCCTATACTTTCCCCTCTCGGCGCTACAGGTCTCAGCAATCGACCGGCAAATTCACTGCCGTTCTCAGTTCCCAGAAACCTTGATTTCCCAGTAGCTTTAAAGGGTCTAGAATGGACTCATGGCCACTTTTAGGGTTAGGGTTTGTGCCTAGGGCCCCCAAAACTCCTTAAAACGGCCCTGCGTACATTTTAAGGCGTCATTCGCGTAAACTTTGATTGAGGGGCGTTACGAATATAATATTGCGTCGTATTGTAATGTCGAATGTTTCGCCAATCATAGACCTCTGTTGGTCAACTATTCACGCTTGAGTGTAGACTCATGTTCTCGAATACATGTATATCGTCTGCTGAGCACCAAAGAGATTATAAAGATGCTTGCTTGGCCATAGTAAGCGTTGCTGTGTAAGTGTCATTGGGTCTAGGACTTTTCCCCCCGGCCCATTTCCCCCCCGCCATTTCCCCCCTGCCATTTCCCCCCGGAGCCATTTCCCCCCCGCCATTTCCCCCCCGCCATTTCCCCCCCGCCATTACCCCCCGGAGACAATGATCAGCTTCCATTTAAGCAATAACATTTTCATAAATTCAGCTTCTATTTAAGTAAGAACATTTTCATCAATCCCGCTTCTATTTAAGTAAGAGTATTTTCATCAATCCCGCTTCCATTTAAGTAAGAACATTTTCATAAATCCAGCTTCTATTTAAGCAAGAACATTTTCATCAATCCAGCTTCTATTTAAGTAAGAGCATTTTCATCAATCCAGCTTCCATTTAAGTAAGAACATTTTCATAAATCCAGCTTCTATTTAAGCAAGAACATTTTCATCAATCCAGCTTCTATTTAAGCAAGAACATTTTCATCAATCCAGCTTCCATTTAAGCAATAACATAGAAGCTGGAATGATGAAAATGTTCTTACTTAAATAGAAGCTGGAATGATGAAAATGCTCTTTCTTAAATGGAAGCTGGATTTATGAAAATGTTCTTACTTAAATGGAAGCGGGATTGACAAGTCGAATACTCCGTTTATATGATTTGTCTTCCATCTAGAGAGGTATTCGACGGGGAGTAATGGCGGGGGGGAAATGGCGGGGGGGAAATTGTCTTCGGGGGGAAATGGCGGGGGGGAAATGGGCCGGGGGGAAAAGTCCGGATACCGTGTCATTAATGCCTTGGACGAGTACTAGGTGTAGCATGGACGGAGAAAAGAACAAACGAGTGGGTACTTGAAAAAGCTGTAGTTGACAGAGTGTTACTATCATATAAAAGAGAGGAAGATGGGATATTATAGTCATAATAATATAATTAGGAAAAAAGGACGCTGCATAGAAAAAGATCTGATACAAGGGTGGGCGAGGAAGAGGCAGACCTAATATGACATGGATGGATAAGATTCGAGCCTGGACTGGAATGACGGTGGAGCAGATCATGAGGAGCACGGAAGATCGACAAGAATGGAAAAGGATTATTCATGATGCGGCCAACCCTCGCGGCGAGGACGGCTGAAGACAAGACAACGGTGCAGGATCTGTGCACGAAATTTCACCATTTATTGTTTTTAAACATGAAGGGTGAAATGGGTACGCGCAATGTATGGTACCTTCTCTCCCAGTCGGACTTCATTTAATTAATTCTGATTTGTTTCTCCTTTTTCAAATCATTATTAGAAGGTGACATGTCTCCCAATCGGGCAAAACGGGATGATGATGATTATGAAGATGTGGCTCTGAGTCCTCAGTGCGTGCGTGCTAACATCATATGTGCCTCCGAATGCCTATCACCAAGTCTTGTTGTGCTTAACAATGCTCCAATTGCTCCATGCATCGATACTTGTGAGTGATTCGACAAATTTCGGCTAAAATAGCACTTGACATTCCATTGATGACTCAGATGATGATGAAAAATATGATGATAATGACGATGATGGCGATGACGATGATGATGGCGATGACGATAATGATGATGACAATGAAGATGATGATGATGATGACAATGACGACGATGATGATGATGGTGATGATGATGACGATGGTGATGATGATGGTGATGATGATGATGATGATGATGATGATGACGACGACGACGATGATGATAATGTTGATGTTGATGATGATGTTGATGATGATGATGACGATGATGATGATGATGCTGACGACGACGATGACGACGATGATGATGATGGTGATGATGATGACGATGGTGATGATGATGATGATGTTGTTGATGATGATGACGATGACGACGACGACGACGACGACGACGATGATGATGATGATGATGATGATGATGATGATGATGATGATGATGATGATGATGATGATGATGATGATGATGATGATGATGATGGTGATGACGATGATGATGATGGTGATGATGATGATGATGATGATGATGATGATGATGATGATGATGATGATGATGATGATGATGACGATGACGATGACGATGACGATGACGATTACGATTACGATGACGATGGCAAAAATTATAATGATGCAGCTGATGCAAATTGTGGCCATTTTGGTGAGATGCAGCAACTATGTTGTTCAGTTTGAATTTCTATGTTTCTCTATTCTTCATTTACCTGTAGGTACATTACGAGAGGCAGGAGTCCTGCGTTGCATTGGGTTATAGACCCCATCCAAAGGATAACCAGTAAAGGTAGAATCATAATAATAATAAATAATATAATTATTGTACATGTTATCATAAATCGACATAATTTTGTTAGCGTAAACCAGCAGTTCCCAACTCGTGACTCGCGGGCCAAAAGTGGCCCGCCAGATCTAAAAATATGATCCTAAGGCTCAGAACTCTAAGAAATATGCAAAACTTGACAATTTGAATGGATAATTATTTTCTATTATAAATTCTTTTATTCGGAATTTTCTAGATAACATCAGACAATCGGTTTCGAATCAATTATAACAATTTTATATGGTTTTGGAAACTCTCAAACTTCAGTTGACCGTGGACCGGTAATAATTCTTGGTGAAACGCTCGGACCGCTAACTTAGCCTACATGTAGGCCTAGGCCTAAATAGCGATGGAAAACAACACACAGATAAATTATAATATAAGGCTAATTACTATTAGCCTACATTTACATTCCTTGAAACTTTAGCCTAGTTGTTTAAGATTTATTAAAAAATTATTAAGCGCTAATAAATGACAGTTCAGTAATAATAACGGCCTTTGCGATGCGTAGAGATGCAAGAAAGACGCTTTCAATGCGCAAACACTAGGCCTATAACCTTTGTCCTTTTTTAAAGCACCTGCGTCTGCTGTTTTCTCAGATTTGTCTTCTTTCGTTTGGTAATTTTTTCATTCAAAGACATTAAGTTTATATTTAAAGTTCTAAACTAAAAGTTTTATACTATGTTAGACTGCAGTAACCGATGTGGTAAATTTGGAATAAATTCATATTGTTTTAATTCGCCATTTGGCAAGTTACACCTAAAATAAAGCGCGTTTATTTATTCCAAATTTTTAATAGGCCTAATGAGACAGAAATATGAATAAAATAATTTCGATAGCAATTCAAATATTTTCACAATTTCAAACAAATAAACTAATAATTACAGTTTATTTGATGTTTTCAACTCGTCTCCGGCGATCATACCTCCGCGGACCGGTGCCGGTCCGCGGACTACCACTTTGGGAACCACTAAAATAAAGCATAAAAACAATTAAATTCAAAATAAATGTTAACCTTGTGGCCTCCTTCATGTCCTAAAGCTAAGAAATAGTGGCCCTAAAGTCAAAAAGGGTGGGAACTACTGTCGTAAAGTACGTTTATCAGTAGCCTACGACTTACATATATCATATATACATGTATATATGTAGGCCTATACTTATGAGTTAGGCTACATGACTTGCATTCGTGCGCGTTTGAGTCTGTGTGCAATGTGCATGATTGTGTATGCGCATGATTTAATATGTATGCTTGTCTGCAAAAGCATATGCATGAGGAGCATGAATCTGTGCTCGATTGTGCATAATGCATTTATGTATTAAATGTATGAACATGTGTATGGATATTATGCATGGATTCATGTAATAACGCATGAATGCAGGTACGCATAAATCGGGACGTGACGTTTAGGCTCCTCCGTTTTGACGCCGGTGTCCCGAAAATAGAGTATCTCTTGTATTACTCGTATCATGCCAGTTGAAGAGAAGTTGGGCAAGTCATTTCCGCGTGTATTTATATTTGCACATTGACTTCCATCTGCCTATATTTTGAACAATGACACTAAAATGTATGCTTATTCTTCTAGAAAATGCTGTTTTGCTTTGGTTTCAGAGCACTTAGAACATTTACATGTAGAGCACTTAATTTAAGAACACTTACAGTCATCAAATAAATTCGAGTTGCCTTGCTCTGAACATTGCATAGGCCACTTCAAACAATTAGAATCACTTTAAAGTTTGATTGTTTTATACATAATTCAAATCTACGCATTTTTCAAAAATGGGGATAGTATGGATTATCGCCCCGGATAGTCAATACCGGTATATTCCATCCGCGGGGATAGACCGATTCACCCCTGGATAGCTTTGAGGAAGATAGAATATCCCATTACACCGGCCGATTGCATATACCCGAATCCCAAGCCTTATAGCACTTCAGAGATATTTTATTTTCGTACACTGGAAGTTGGGTGAACGATGAAAACATGATATTACTGCTGACGTATTGCAGCATCATTAGAAGCTGGATGAGCATATTAATTGACAGAAGTAGAAGTTGGATGAGCGACGAAATCATGGTTTTATGCTAAATTGTAACCGTGAAACTAGAGGTTGGATGAACGATCAAAATATTTTAGTTGAAGTAGAAGCTTGACGAATAACGGAACTGTGATATAGTAGAATTAGAAGTTGGATGAGCAATGAAAAAATGACTAAAACATGTTTTAAATAATTTTACGATGCTATACGGCTTGGGATTCGGGTATATGCCGGCCGATCTTTGTTCGGCGAGAAGGATGTGACGGAATTCGCCCAGTTCATCATTAACATTTTCATTAATTCGACTTCTGCCTTGGCGTGAATCATATTCATCGATCCACCTTCCAGTGGCGCAACTTTTTTTACATCAATTCAGCTTCTATTTTAAAAACAAGTATTCGTCAACAAAGCCACCCCTCTAAAATCAAGAATTTTTACTGATGCCACTTCTATTTAAGGCAAAATCATTTTCATTAATCCAGCTACTATTTAACTACGAAATTTCTCGTCATTCCATCTTCCATTTGTAAATGAATTCCCCCCGTAAACCCACTTCCATTTACTGTGGGTTCCTAAGAAAAAAAGTGGATTTAACCCTCAAACCCCGGTGTAAAGATTTCAAATTACCCCCTCCTAAACATTACCCTTGCAAACTGTAACTTGGATAAATTATCGCATTTATTGCAATAAAAAAACTGATAAATCATCCCGCTTATTGTTTTAGTCTGAACATTTTCATCCGTCATTCCACTTCGTGGTTTTTATCAATATTTTCATCTTTAACTAAAATTCTAATCGCCGCTGAAGTTACATGGAGAAATGGCTTCGAGGCTATTATTTTTTCCCGATTAAAATAGCTGATATTAGACACTTTTCCATTACAGAGAACCTGCTGTAGACGATTACCCAAATAGCTTCTGAGCCACCGATGCGCATTATCTCTAATACCATAGTGTTCAAGTTTGTACAAAAGTATTTTGTGGTCCATAGTATCAAACGCCTTTGCAAGGTCAAGGAGGATACCAATTATTGTGCATGGTCATGGTAATTTTGTCCTGTATATCAATCAGTGACATGGAGGTAGAGTGACCCGGCTGAAAGCCATGCTGAAACGGATATAATTATGTCCTTAATATGCTTTATGCATGAAAGTAATCTGTCATGCATTACTCTTTCAAATAATTTAGAGAAAAAAGGTAGTATAGAAATGGGTCTGTAGTTAGTAACTTCATATTTGGCGCCTTGTTTGTAGCCATTCCAGTGCACAAAATAATAAAAATAATAATAGGCCTAATAATAATAATAATAGGCATAATAATAATAATAATAATAATAATAATAATAATAATAATAATAATAATAGGCCTAATAATAGTAGTAGTAGTAATAATAATAATAACCATGATAATAATAAAAATAATAATAACAATGATAATAATAACAATAATAATAATAATAATAATACAACCTGTAATAATAATGAAAATACTCGCAGTAGGAATGCGTGTGCCTGGATAAAATATTTAATAAACACATTTAATGGAGAATTTTAACAATTATTAAGATAATGCAAGGCCTACTTAGAAATAATATTATAGCTCCTATAATTACGACGTCAACAATAAAAACACTCGATTATTTACATGTAACTTAAATAATTATACCAAAATATTTCTGTTCGTTTGTTTCAGGATGGAGGACATCACGGATGCTGCATAGGCTAGAAAAACTCGTTAAACACAGTTTCAAAATTTGAAAACCAGACGAACTCTAAAGTCATATCCATTATTATTTAGATTTTAATTTTAAATCATGAAGGCCCATTATTCTTGAAATCCGGTGTCCGAAACTAAAAGAATAAACGAAGAATTCATAATATCTGCCTTGTGATGTCAATCAATCGATCAATTAATCGATCAATTAATTATTTGATCATTATTTATGTAGCGCTCTCTCAGGTCAAAGCGAAAATTTATGCCATTTGGTAACATGCACATATTATGTGATCGTCTATAAATAGTTTGAGAATAGTTTGAGAATAGTTTGAGAATAGTTTGAGAATAGTTTGAGAATAGTTTGTGAGGTGTCGTATTAGGGTTGTCCAGAAAAACAAAATGTTTCGGAAAACATCCTTACTCAAGTTTTTTCCATGATTTTATTCATGTGGGGGGCTAAAGATATTTTTTTCAGAATTTTAAAATGTCATCCTGAGGTCCCTCATGGCCCCTGAACTTAGGGACCGATTTTGGTATAAACCGCACTGTATTTTCAATACGAACAACTGATAGTGTAGCAGATACGACTCACAGTTGCACTATTAGACACCAAACTGATTAAATTTTCATTACTCTTGACTAATCAGCAATAAAACAAGTTGAAGTGTAGTATCTGAGCAATTTAAGGGACCGTCCATAAATGACGTCACGCAATTTAGGACGATTTTTAACCCCGAACTCACGTTATACGTCGTCCAAAAATTCCTACGATATCTAGTAAAAAACTGTCACAAATAGTTACAGATGTGTTACCCGCCGACCCGGCCCCTCCCCTGGGATGCGTGACGTCATTTATGGGCGGTCCCCAGTGAAGTACCAACACGCACCCGCCGTAGGCATCGCATCATATGGTTCACATCCCCATTTTCACATGATGTTAGTAATGCGACTGTTACGAATGCCTTGCAACAAAGCGTAAGCTTATATGCTTAAAGATGTCGATTCTCCAACAGCACCCAGATTTATTCGTATTGTCTTGCTTAATGTCTTCTTGTCAAAAGTTTGGAATTGCTTCGTGTGCTCTCAGACACCCTGTAATGGCCATGGAAGATCTTTGTTGAGGATCGGCCGTAATAATGGTTGCGAAGTATGATATAAGCTTCAGTCCACGCTCAGCTGTGTCGTTTTGCTGATGCTCCAGCAAGATGATCTCCCGCTTTGTCCATGACATGTTTGATTTTAGTGTAGTTGATGATGGCAGTACTGTTGTCAATACTGAAAATGATTAACTTGGCAACCACCGATGGAACCCAGGGCAAGAATCACCAGGGTGGTTGGGGGTTTCAACCCTCCAGTCTTTCCTACGGACCCATAGTAAAGTATGCTTTTCACACACCAATTCCTAGTGTATAATAGGCCAGCCAAACCCGGTATTTGTCCACCATTCTCACGCTGGTGGTACCTCACGGAAGAAATTGTTCCATTTGTTCTTTTGAGCAAAAATCCCATGATAACAAGAATTAGCGACTCGAATTAGCAACGCCACTGCATGCCTGATACCATCTATATACAAGTTTCGATAGGTCTTGCCTTCAAATAAGTTGCTCGTGATACAACCTTGACGAACTTAACTGACACAGACATCTCAGCCGAGAAATCTTTCGTGCTGTCAAAGTTGTAAAGGACACAGCTGAGCGTGGACTGAAGCTTATCAGACTTCGCAACCATTATAACGACCGATCTTGAACAAAGATCCTCCATGGCATATACAGGATGAGAAAGAGCACATGAAGCTATACCAAACTTTTGACAAGAATGCACTACGAATAGTTCCCGTAATCATAGTCTGGGTGCTGTTGCAGAGTCGACATCTTTAATATTACCTTTCTGAGAAACTTCTTGATTCCAGAAATGAAGAAACTGATCCTAGCCATCACAGAAGACCCAGCCCCAGATCTTGCACCAAAGATATCTGCTATAAAATCTGCAGCATTTTTGAGTATTATAGGAGCCTGGAATAGTGCTGGATAAGAAAACGACTATTTCCATACCTGCTCTTCCTCAGATTTCCTTTGACATGCACCCTTTGAACGGGATGCCAGACATCAATGACAGGGCTGAAATAGGAGCGGTCTTCATTACGAATTACATAAAAAGTTGACTCCCAGAAAGGGCAAAATAATCCACCTTCAAGTTGTCTTTGGCCATTGATCCTGCCTGTAGTCATGGGCGGAGACCTAGGGGGGACAGTGGGACTCCCCCCAATGGAGGTGTTGGGGGGACGGCCCATGCATTTATTCCCCCCCCCAATCGTTGAGCGTCACGACTAAAAAAGGTCATCAACTTTTTTGGCGGCGGCGAAAATAAAAAATTTCGTCGAGATTTCGGCCGGCAAATGATGGAAATTTATCGACGACACTCAGCTAGTCGTCCGTCCAAAAATCTTCCCGTCCCCCCAATTCTCCGCCCAGGTAGCCGCCTATGCCTGTAGTAGTGTACTACTATTCTTTAATTTTAACATAAATATTCAGATAGAAACAAGACATGTGGGGTGCGGTTGTGTAGTGGTGGTTCGTTTGACTTGCAGCTGGGGTTGCAGATTCAAATCCACATCAGACCGCCTCTGTGGACCTTGAGCAATTCCCCAACCGCCCATGCACTTCGGTGTGATATCAGATTCAATGTCCGTGCTGTAGTCAGGAGCGCTTCTGGGTAGTAATCTTGAAGAAGCCCTGTATCAAGTGCACATACATACATGTCTATTGTATAAAACCTGGCAAATTGATTAGTACTAGAAACGATGATTAATTATTATGCGACATTAGACTACATTTTTCCCATTGTCGAAGTAGGCAATTTATTTTTTTGATTATACTCAGAGACACCCTAATATGTATGTATGTATGTATGTATGTATGTATGTATGTATGTATGTATGTATGTATGTATGTATGTATGTATGTATGTATGTATGTATGTATGTATGTATGTATGTATGTATGTATGTATGTATGTATGTATGTATGTATGTATGTATGTATGTACATGTATGTATGTATGTATGTATGTATGTATGCATGCATGCATGTATGTATGTATGTATGTATGTATGTATGTATGTATGTATGTATGTATGTATGTATGTATGTATGAATGTATGTATGTATGTAACCATGTACGTATGTATGTATGTATGTATGTATGTATGTATGTATGTATGTATGTATGTATGTATGTATGTATGTATGTATGTATGCATGCATGTACGTATGTACGTATGTAAGTATGTTGTAGCCATTAGGTGTCTACGGCCCTTCTACTCTTCCGTACTCTGTCTGTCTGGGGATGCGTGGGTGTATTGAGGGTTGGGCATTGCCTATATAAGCCTTTGCTTTCGTGGCTAACGTCCCTGTTCTGCGGTTGTGGTGATGTGTGAGGCGTGTGGGTTTGATGTCTCTCGTTGAGCGTGTTCCGTCTTCTACGTCGCCGTCTCGCCCTGTTGGCAGTCTGGCCCTTCATCCGTCTTCCTTGGCTTCGTTAGCCGTTGTCTGGTGTGCTGTCGACCGTACTGCTTCGTCTGGTTTTGGTCAACTTTGGTTCTACTAGACGGTAACCTTTGTTATTCGCTGTAAATATTGCTTGTGTGAATAAATCGATCTTATTTTACAAATTTTGGGACCTTATCTTTTTGATAGTCATCCTCGTAGACGGCCGTGAACCTTACAAATGGGGGCCCTCCGTGCTTTTGCTCGTTTTGGGTGTTTTTGGTGAATGTTTGTTGGTATAATT
This sequence comes from Lumbricus terrestris, assembly GCA_949752735.1. Lineage (NCBI taxonomy): Eukaryota > Metazoa > Annelida > Clitellata > Crassiclitellata > Lumbricidae > Lumbricus > Lumbricus terrestris. Next base: position 7,418,453 of record OX457046.1, read on the forward strand.
CCGTTGGGAAATTTCGGATATTTTTTGGTCCGTGTAGTTCGCCGGAATTTTGAGAAATTTGCCGTATTTGTCGGAAATTTTGCGGTGTCGCATTTCGTTTTGGGGGCCTGGGCTATTTGAATTTCGTGCGTTGGCAGAAATTTTGTGCGTTGTTCGCATTTGTGACAGTTTTGAAGTGGACTGTCGTGAGAATTGGGAATTTTGGGGAGAATTTTTGGTCTCCGTGGTCTGCGCAGGTAGACTAGTATGGCGTCCTCAGAGGAAGTTACTCTTCTGGAATGGGACGAGATAGTGGATTTGCCGGTGGACGAATTGAGAAAATATTGTGCGACGTTGGGTGAGGACGTTAAAGGGTTAACGAAAACTCAATTAATGAAGTTGGCTAGAAAAGCGTTGTCGCCTAAACAAAGAAGTGAGGAATGGAAACTTCGGGCACAAGCGAAGAGAGAGGCCGTTGAATTGGAACGCCTGAAATTTAAGGAGGACAGAGAATTTGAGTGGGAGGTGGAGAAAGAGAGAATGAGAATGGCAGCTGAGGCAGAGGAGAAGAAAATGCAGGCTGAGGAGAGGAAATTGAGGATGGAAGCTGAGGCAGAGACAGAGAGAAGGAGAATGGCAGCTGAGGCTGAGGAGAGGAGAGTGAGGATGGAAGCTGAGGCAGAGACAGAGAGAATGAGAATGGCAGCTGAGGCAGAGGAGAGGAAAATGAAGATGGAAGCTGAGGCTGAGGAGACGAAAAGGAGATTTGACATAGAGGAGAAACGGATGTCTTTGGAGGTAGACAAACAGAAGTTCGATATTGACTTGCGGACGTTAGAATTAGGAGGTGTGCCAGACCGTCCTGTGCAGCACAAGGAGGATTTTCGTTTTGGGGCGGCAATGAAATTTGTTCCTAAATTTGACCCCTCGGATATTGAACACTATTTTGCGGCGTTCGAACAGGCAATGGCTTTGCATAAAATTCCGATGGAAAAATGGTCATCCCTTTTGCAGCCACAACTATCAGGAAAGGCGGCAAATGTATTTGCGTCTTTGTCTTTGGAGGATTGTGTGAAATATGATGTTGTTAAATCCACACTACTCACAGCTTATGAACGGATACCGGAGTTCTATCGGAAGAAATTTCGGGGGTTGAAAAAAGAACCACGGGAGACTTTCGCAAATTACGCGTATAGATTGCAGATACCTTTCCAACGTTGGGTAGAGGGTACAAATTCGTGGGATGATTTGGCTAAATTTAAAGAGGTCGTACAGATGGAGCAATTTGTACAAGCGTTGCCGCTAGAAGTACACAAGTGGCTTTTGGACAAAAGTCCTGAGACTGTAGCGAGTGCTGCACGAATGGCAGATGAATACGCTGTTTTGTATAAACAGGGGCCGAGTAATTATGCTGGGGGATTCCAAAGGAGTTTTTCTGAGCGTACAAACCGCTTCTCATGTGACGATAGTGAGAAGAGAGACGTGTGGGAGCGTCAGGGATCAGGGTACAAGGAAGGTGTACGCCATGAGTCAAAATGGAGTAAGCGTTCGCCTCAAAGAGGGACGTATGGCTTTAAGCAGCAAAATCGAAAAAATGATGACGTTGAGGGGTTTGGAGAGCAGGTCACGTGTTCATTTTGCAGAATTCCTGGGCATTTGAGGTCCCAATGTCGGAAATTACAACGAAAGGAGGGGCCTGAAATTGAAAATTGGAGGGGTCCGAAACCTGTGGGTTTAGTACAAACTTTGTCGGCGCCTGTTAAGGAACAGAGTTTTCAGAAGCCTATTGAAACTGTCGATAAAATGTATGCTCCTTTCTGTGTGAATGGGTGTGTCATTAATGATTTGAATGAACGCAAGGATGGTGTTTTTCTGAGAGACTCAGGTTGTCTTCAATCTTTAGTATCGGCTGAATGGTTGGATGAACATGATTTTGTACAGTTAAATGAGACACGCCTTCTGAGAGGTATTTCTGGTCAAATTATGGAGCGCCCTCTTGTGAAAGTGAACGTGGAATGTGCATTTGTGAAAGGCGAAATTCTCTGTTGTACGCTGAGTTCTTTTCCTATGAATGGTGTGCACGTGGTGATTGGTAATGACGTTGCGCTTTCGGGTGATATTGTGGATGTGGCTATTACGACCCGAGCTCAAGCTAAACAATATGCAGAGGAACGCAAGGCGACAGAGAGCGCTGTGTGCAGTGAACCGACGCGTTTGGAGCCGACGATTCTGGGTCAGAGTGCAGAGTCGGTCGATCGGGCTTTATTGACAAATGATTTAATGTGTACGTCTAATGATCAAGCGCATTTAGACGACGGTGACTTGGAAGCTTTATTCGAGTCGAATGAAATTGTTGACACTGACTGGCAGGATATCTGTATTCCGAGATCAGAATTAATTATGAGGCAAAGAAGTTGTCCTGATTTGATTCCAATTTTTGAGCTGGCGGAGAATAAATCGAAGGGCGATGACCGTGTACAACCGTATGAGTTAGTAGAAGGTGTGTTGATACGTCGGTGGGACGACAAGTTAACACCATTTAAGATGGGTGTGTCACAGATTGTGGTTCCACGTCAGTTGAGAATGCAATTGTTGCATGTGGCCCATGATATACCAGCATCGGGTCATCTGGGAACACAGAAGACTTTAGACAGACCGTTGAAGCATTTCTGGTGGCCACTTGTGAATAAGGATGTACGTGAGTACTGTCGTTCATGTGATGTTTGTCAACGATTGGGTAAAGGTAACAGGAATTATAGAGCGCCTATGGTTAGTGTGCCTGTTATGCAAGAAGTGTTTGAACGTCTCGCGATGGACATCGTTGGTCCTTTAAGTGTTTGTGCCTTAACGGGTAACAGATTTATCTTGACTGTGATTGATTTAGCATCGCATTTCCCATTTGCATTTCCTTTGAAGACGCATACGGCCCAGGATGTTGCGAAATGTTTGTGTGAGGTGTTTACGATGTTCGGTTTTCCGAAAGAACTACTTTCTGATTGTGGGACTGAGTTCATGTCTGATTTGATGCAGGTGTTTGTGCATGAATGTGGCATTGTACAATTGAAGACTAGTCCTTATAGACCACAGACGAATGGTTCGTGTGAAAGATTCCATCGTACCATGAAAGATATGTTGAAAGCGGTGGCTGAAACGTATCCGGGTTCGTGGGATACCATGCTCCCTTGGATTTTGTTTGCGTATAGGGAAGTTCCTGTGCAGGGTACTGGCTTTTCTGCCTTTGACTTAATGTATGGTAGAGATGTGCGTGGAATGCTTCAATTAATGAAAGAGGCATGGTTGTCAAAAGATGTTGCAAATGAAGTATCTGGAAAGAATGTGATTGAATATGTCTTGCAGTTGCGTGAGCGTATGCGTGTTGGGTTGCACATGGCAAGTGAAAATGCTGTTGTTGCTAAGACTAAGTCGAAGCAAATTTATGATAAACATTCGAAGGTTGTGACTTTTGAGGAAGGTGAAAAGGTGCTACTTTTGATTCCATTGGTGGGTAAACCCTTACAGGCCAAGTATTGTGGACCTTATGTGGTATTACGGCGTCTGGGTCCGGTTGATTATTTGGTATGTACGCCGGATAGACGAAAAACGGAACGAGTGGTACATGTGAATTTGATGAAGCGATATGTGGATCGTTTGGATGTGATGCATGATGTATCGAAAGATGATGTGATTGCTTCTGTGTTGTTGGTGGATACGGATGTGAAGGTGACTGAGTTGACTTTAGAGGATAAAGTCTTACAATGTGATGTGTCTGCTGAATGTCGTGATGAATTACGTGATGTTTTGCATGACTTTGCACATGTCTTTAGTAAGTCACCGGGTAAGACTAACATGGTGTCACATAGGATTGAGTTGGTCGAAGGTGCTCGTTTAATTACGAAAGTTCTGAATGGATTGAATGATTTTTGTGATGCATATCTGGATGATATAATCATTTTCAGTTTGGAATGGTCGGATCATTTGATGCACTTGAGGAAGGTGTTGAGTAGGATTGCGGATGCATGTTTGACTTTGAATCTAGCTAAATGTGTATTTGCAAATGCTGAAGTGGATTTTTTGGGTCACCACATTGGAGTGGATGGTGTCCAGCCACGGGTAATGAAGGTGGAAGCGGTGTTGCGTTTTCCCAGGCCATGCAATAAGAAGCAGGTGCAATCGTTTCTCGGGCTTGCAGGGTATTATAAGCGTTATTTACCTCATTACTCTGACATTGCTTTGCCGCTGACGGCGTTAACGAAGAAAGGGATTCCTTTTCGATGGAATGAGGAAGCAGAGAGTGCCTTTGTGGATTTGAAATCTCGTCTTGCTTCTCGACCTATTCTTATACCTCCTGACTTTTCTAAACAGTTTTGTGTTGGTGTTGACGCATCTCAATTCTGTGTGGGAGCCTGCTTGTTTCAGATACACGAAGAACTGGAGCATCCGATTTGCTACATCAGCAGGAAGCTGCTCGCGCATGAGGTTCGATACTCAACCATTGAGAAGGAGGCGTTGGCACTGATGGTCGCGTTACGAGCCTTCAGTGTGTACTTCGGGTCCGCACTGGTCCTTGTGTACACGGATCACAAGCCTCTGCAGTTCATCCGGCAGATGGCTAATAAAAACATGAAGCTCTTGCGTTGGAGTTTGGAACTGGAGCAGTTCAATCTGGACATTCGGCATCGTCCGGGCAGGTTAAATGTCCTCCGGGATATTCTCAGCCGTCCGTCTCAGTTGTCGGAGGAAAGCAACAGTTCAGTCACTGCCAAAGTAAAAAATAAAGTCGTCACAGTTGTCAAATAAGGATGTCCGTCAATTGAAAGTTTCGAACAGAACACTTCAGTGAGTGTCTTGTCTGCGTGTAGCAGCCACTTTCCAGAAAAAGTGGTGGAAGCTGCATCGCCTTTTTCCAGAATGACTCAAGAGTTGGGGGTTCTTGTTGGGGGTTCTTGTTGGGGAAATTAGGTTCTCTGTTAGTTTGCAGTGGTTGACACTGTTCTCGTTCGTCTCGTTTGGCTTTGGCCAATGACATGTTAAAATTTTTGGCTCATTTTTGTATACACGTTGAGTGTCAAAAATTTTTTTTCGTGTGTTATAGATTAGATGATTCGAACTTTTGAATGACTTTGACTTATATGAACTCTCAGTTACTTATGATGATGCTTTAGTTAGTAGTTTGTGCTGCGTTAGTTGTTGCAATGAATTGCTTAGTAGGCTACGCTAACTTGTAACGATATAGTGCTTTGCGATTCTTGTTGCTATGAACTTGTAGGCGTAGCGTTTGTTGCTATATTTCGTCGTCCCCTCAGGACTCCTCATGCTTTTGGGAGGGGGATATGTAGCCATTAGGTGTCTACGGCCCTTCTACTCTTCCGTACTCTGTCTGTCTGGGGATGCGTGGGTGTATTGAGGGTTGGGCATTGCCTATATAAGCCTTTGCTTTCGTGGCTAACGTCCCTGTTCTGCGGTTGTGGTGATGTGTGAGGCGTGTGGGTTTGATGTCTCTCGTTGAGCGTGTTCCGTCTTCTACGTCGCCGTCTCGCCCTGTTGGCAGTCTGGCCCTTCATCCGTCTTCCTTGGCTTCGTTAGCCGTTGTCTGGTGTGCTGTCGACCGTACTGCTTCGTCTGGTTTTGGTCAACTTTGGTTCTACTAGACGGTAACCTTTGTTATTCGCTGTAAATATTGCTTGTGTGAATAAATCGATCTTATTTTACAAATTTTGGGACCTTATCTTTTTGATAGTCATCCTCGTAGACGGCCGTGAACCTTACAATGTATATATGTATGTATGTATGTATGTATGTATGTATGTATGTATGTATGTATGTATGTATGTATGTATGTATGTATGTATGTATGTATGTATGTATGTATGTATGTATGTATGTATGTATGAATGTATGTATGTATGTATGTATGTATGTATGTATGTATGCATGTATGTATCTATGCATGTATGTATGTATGTATGTATGTATGTATTGTAAAGGGTTCTACGGCCGTCTACGAGGATGACTATCAAAGATAAGGCCCGAAATGATATAATAAACGTCGATTTATTCAATAGAGCAAGTTATACAATGAATTTACTACGTTACCGTCCAAACGATACGGAGAAGACCAGACCAGAGGTCGAAGCACGGCAAACCCACACGACAGCACGGCTAACGAAGCCAAGGAAGACGGATGAACAGCCAGACCACCAACAGGGCGAAGAAGGCGACGTAGAAGATGAACCCGCAGGTTAGCTCGCCAGCAGCGAGGGACACGACCGCTCTCAACGGGAGAAGTACCACGTACCACCAAATACCACAAAATGCCGTAAGTGCCGTCAAGACCCACGGACACCGTTCCTTAAATAGACAGGGCCACTCCTACTACACCCACGTGCCCAGTCATAGAGAGAGAGAGTACGGAAGATCAGGAGGGCTAATGGCTACATATCCCCCACCCAACAGCATGAGGAATCCCGAGGGGATGACGAAATATAGCAGAAAGCACTACACCTAACAGTTCACACAGCAAGAATCACTAAGTACTATACCAGTACAAGTTAACGTACTCAGCCATTCCGCAACAACTAATGCAGCGCAACACTAAATTAATGCATCATATAACTGAGAGTTCAAACAACTATACGAATCAAAAGAGAGTTCAAACAATTATACGAATCAAACTGAGAGTTCATACAATTATACGAAAAAAATGAATTTGGACACAAAACGTGTATCAAAAATGATCCAAATTGCACAAAGTCATTGGCCAAAGCCATACTAACTAACATCCGAATAAACGACTTCATATAACAGCAGAAACCCAAACCCCCAACAAGAACCCCCAACACCTTTGAAGATTCCACCACTTTTTTTGGAAAGTGTCTGACCAACGCACGAAGGACACTCACTGAAGTGTTCCTCGCACAAATTTCCCTTTCAGAAGTTCCATGACAATCTTTGCACTGAATGAAGATTTTCCACTGACAGAAATTTCCATACTGACAATCTTTGCACTGATTGACGACTGCACTGCATCCCTACAGCACCGACGACTGACATCCTGACACGCAGTTCCTGGAAGACGACGAACGCAACAGAGAGCGTCTCTGTTACGTCCTGATGACGCCGCAGTCAGAACCACTGCCAAGACACATTGACGTTGCCTCGACAGGATTCCACCCACGTCACGACTGCTTCCATGAGACGATTCGCAGTCCCGCTGAAGAACTGAAGTAGCCAGATGCCACTGTTCCCAGATCACACGTCGCAACATCCAGGTATGACTTTTAACACACCCGAGTGTCATCAGCGACGAACGTCCTATCCAACGGCCCCAACGACCAGCCAGATCCTGATCAGTGCCCAACGTGCCCCCGATCATCAACATCACGACACACGTCAGCAGAAGTAGTCTCAGGAACACGACCTGACGCCGTCCATGCTTCCACGATTTCACTCGGACGTAGACGCTATCCACGATCCCCGACTCCAGATCAGCGAACCACTGCAAAGAAACTTGCACACAAGTCTGAGCTTTCATGAAATCTATTACATGGCAACTATCCGAAGCAAAGCCATAATGTGTCAACAACACAACACAACATGCAACTGTCACACATATCACCACCGTATGACACCACACAACCATCCATGCCACTCGAATCTCAACACAGTAACATCTGATGTGCCAAAACACCATCTTCATCAATGTGTCTCGTATCTGCATCACCACAGAATCAACCAGCCACGACAACACAACATCAACTTGAAGACACCTACTGAAGGTAACAATGCACTCATTCACTGCAACAACTCGATCATACATCACTGAAGATGCAACACCATAACCATGTATCAGCACCTGATCAATCATCTTTGAAGACACAATACCATAATCATGTATCAACACACGATCAAACATCACTGACGATGCAACACCATAATCATGTATCAGCACACAATCAATCATCTTTGAAGACACAATACCATAATCATGTATCAACACACGATCACACATCACTGACGATGCAACACCATAAACATGTATCAACACAATCTCATTCATCATGCTGTCATACAACAGACCTTTAATCCGAATGCTGTTGTCACCATGCTCGTACAACAGATCCACAAAACTGAGATGCCACTGTCCAATATGAACACCCGAGTACAACATGAACTCCAATCCATGCAAAGCAGACAGAACCAAACTGCACGCCACTGCAACATCACTGCACACAGCCATACGCTCCTCACATTCACTGAACTTCCCATTTGTCTCAACAGGAGGACCAGTATCAACAATATCTGCATGCAACGCACCTCCCATTTCCACACACAAATCAGCTTGTAAGCGAGATTTCTTCAACTTCATTCTAAGTTTACAAAACAATGCCCTCGCTCTTTTCAACTTAATGGCTTTCGTTACCCCATGCGATGAACGAGCAGTTTCTATGCCCTGCGACTGAATAGGCCTATACTCAGTCAGCCCAGACACACACGCCTCATCGCACACACCGAACTGTACATTGGTCTCAACGAGACAACCAATCTCAACAACAGAATCATTCAAGGCCTCGGCCAAACCCTGCGGCAAATCATACGCAGTACAGACAGAAACATCCGAATCATTGCTCCACGCTTCATCGCACACAGCACCAAGCTTATCGGCACTTGAAACACGCATACACGCATCAATGCACACATCTTGCGAGTCATTCAAATCTTGATACAAATCCTCGACAACATCATGCGTACACTCATCACATACATTCGACAACACGCTATCCTCGGTCAGGCATCCAACCTCAACAAAAGAATCATGCAAAGTACTTACACTACCATGCTCATCCAACCGTGTACTCATACCAAAGTCCAGTACAGACACACCTTCCACAGGATCCACAGTGTCAATCAACGACTCCAACACAGAATCATTTTGTACGTCGTTGTCATCAAACAAACCACACCCAGACACATAGTCAAAAGCATCGTCGTACACATGTATCTGTTCCATTGTCTGCATATCGTCACTGACATGATGTAAGTCAGCGCGAAACACAACCTCGGACTGAATAAGCAGCTTATCGTCTACCATGCATACAGAATCTACGCTATCACCTGACACACCTTCTTTAACTTCTGAGGAAAATGTCCCAACATTCTAACCCTGCTTTGAATTTTCCAAACGTTTTCTACGCACATTCTCTGCCGAAATTTGCAAAGACCGTAATTGATTTTCATCTGCCACTCGCTCTCTAGCAATGTCTTCCCAAATTTCCTTTTCAATCTGCCGACTTGCCACAGACGAAGTACAAATCCCATCCCTTTGTTCACGTTGAAACAGACGCTCAGCAAATATTCCAAATGCATCGCTGCCCCTATTTTCTGGGCTTAATTTCGCTTCCAATTTTCTCAGTTTTCGCCTCTCTTTTGCAAGCCACTTGCTTCGCTCGCTTCTCTTCGAAATTTTCCCAAAGTTTCATTGTCCTCAGAAATTACACCTAGGCAATTTTAAACTTCCTCTGTTTCAGAATCACCCGGTAACGCCATATATCACGCTGCACAAACGCACACCCACAATTTCCAAATTTCACGAATGTCCCCGACAGTCCACTTTAAAACTGTCAAACTGCGAAAACCGCAAAACTCAATAGCCCAGGCCCCCACAAAACGAAATGCGACTCCGCAAAATTTTCGACAAATATCGACAAATGCTCTCACAAAATTTCCCGAAAACCAACCGGACTAACAAATATCCGAAATTTACCACCCGCAATATCGAGCAAAAGGATGGGCCCCCATCTGTAAAGGGTTCTACGGCCGTCTACGAGGATGACTATCAAAGATAAGGCCCGAAATGATATAATAAACGTCGATTTATTCAATAGAGCAAGTTATACAATGAATTAACTACGTTACCGTCCAAACGATACGGAGAAGACCAGACCAGAGGTCGAAGCACGACAAACCCACACGACAGCACGGCTAACGAAGCCAAGGAAGACGGATGAACAGCCAGACCACCAACAGGGCGAAGAAGGCGACGTAGAAGATGAACTCGCAGGTTAGCTCGCCAGCAGCGAGGGACACGACCGCTCTCAACGGGAGAAGTACCACGTACCACCAAATACCACAAAATGCCGTAAGTGCCGTCAAGACCCACGGACACCGTTCCTTAAATAGACAGGGCCACTCCTACTACACCCACGTGCCCAGTCATAGAGAGAGAGAGTACGGAAGATCAGGAGGGCTAATGGCTACAGTATGTATGTATGTATGGACGGTTCGTCAAGGACTGTTCCTCAAGCGGACTATTCGTCATGCGAACGATTGCAGAAACAATTACATTTATTTTATCGACAGATTGAACTCAAACTATAACAGCATAAAAATTATAAATATTGCTGCAACGAAGGTGAAGTCTGACAAGACAATAATATTTACACGTTGAAAAGTTGCATAAACTGCGACTATTCATCAACGTTAAATAGAGCAGATGATTTGTGCTTGACGTTGTCAAACTATCGAATCATCCAAAATTAGTTTGAACTCAATGGAAAGATCGCCAGCCTGTCAAAGCCTTCGAGTGGACAGTCGTGCTCTGTCCCTCAAAATGATTTCATCCACATGCCGCAGTAGCAGAGGTGACTACCATTGCAACTGCTAAACCGTTTCCGAATGCATTTTGCATTAAAAGGCGCTTCATTAAGTAGGTCCATACACAAGACCCTAGTGCATCTAGGCCTACTAGTCAGATTAGTACATGCATACTGCATAGGCCAAAAATCAATGATACGCGCATACACTACATCAATAAACATTTAGCATCTAGGCCTAGATGCCTACTTACCTGAATACATGCTCGTTGTGTCCATGACCCATTTATATTTACTATTGAAATTTCCGACCGCTAGGTAGCGGCCGCAAAGAGGCCGTCCATAAAGTACGTCACGCTCCAGGGGGGGGGGAGTGTAAGAAAGTGTGACAGTTTGTGACAGGGGAAGGGTGTTCAGGCCATGTGGGACGTCACACATTTATTTTTTAAATTGTTGTTTATTTTCTTAGTTCTTAGTACCTAAAATCCGACCCGGCCCGGCCAGGCGTGTCTAAAACACGGCCTGGCGGGATAAAAGTTGATTTCCCGTCACTATCAAAGCGGTAAGGGACACATGTCGCTATCAAAGGGATTAGGGATAGTATCCTAGGGTTGAGAGGGTTAGGTAAATGGTTATGTTTTTAAATTTTTTGTTCGAAGAGGGTTAGGTAAATGGTTATGTTTTTAAATTTTTTGTTCGAAAGTGTGACGTATTTTAGGGGGGTCCGAGATTTGTGACAGTTTGTGACAGGGGGAGGGGGGGTCAAAAATGGTCAAAAATGGTCAAAAATAGCGTGACGTACTTTATCGACGGCCTCAAAGGCAGAAAATAAACCGTTAAGCAAAAGACACCCGAATGGCTATCCAGTGGAGGCGTAGGCTACGATCAATAATAGGATAAAAAGCGGAGAACGTGTCCGTTTTAATGGGCAGATAATCGCTGGATGCAGCGATAATCGATTGCCTTGGTCATAAGCGTCGGTGTCCCGTGACAGAGTCTCCCCCCTCATAAGTCTCTCCAGAAGACTTTATTTTGAAATAAATTCTCACTCGTCTAATCGGTTCCATAATAAATTCGACCCCGAAGACTACACTCTGAAATGAAGTGTCCGTAGAGAGAATATTCCCTCATTCTACAAAATAAAGTCCCATGTTCAGAGTGAAATGTGACCCATCTGCGCAAAACCAGTCGTAAGTTGATTGTTTCACTTTTTAAGTTTAATATACTATTTTAAAGAGAAACAAATTCTCTTTAAATTGGTACAAATTTTATCGTTCAATCTTGATCCGAACTGAATTAATGGATGAAAAACTACTTACATTATGGATACTATTTATCGAAAAAAATGCATCTAAGTTGGCCTAATAATATTAATTGCAAATCATAACTTGCAAGAAATTATTCAAATAATGCTCTTCAATGTTATTTTCACTCAAACTTTTTGGTTATTTGCACAAAAAAATTATTTTTAAAATTATTTTCTGAAATAGGCCTAATCTAACAATAATTATTATTGAAAAATATTGACCTTGCTCTAGTTTTTGCTTGTTTGCTTGAAACGGAAATTTTCAACTTACGACTGGTTTTGCGCAGATGGGTCACAAAATAATGGGCTACAATCGCATAAAGGTGCCTAAAGAAAAATGGCTTTCAGTTCAAAACAACTTAGTTCTTCGCGTAGAGACTTGATTGGACAGTATTAATAGAACGCCTTGTAGCCACTGCAATATCTGTTGATAATAATATTGCGACTCATGCTACATTTGTAGCTCAGAGCAAATACATGTTTTTGTTTTCATAGAAATGGCCTACTTTTATAGATCTGAACCATAATAATTATTATGATTGCATGTAGGCCTATATATGGGTAAGCGAGAGCGGCATTCGTCTGTTGGTTGCAACAGACTGCGGTTCAAGCACCGAGCTGTGAGTTGACATTCAGAGATTTACGCTTGAGTGAGTTCGCATGGTGAATCAGATATTTGTTGACGGAGATAGGTAGGTTGAGAGGTTTGAATTGTGTAAGCTTATACGGTGAACGACACGACTTTATTTATATTCCATTCGTTCAGGAATTTTCATTTTGAGGACAGGAATGACTGTGATAGCGACTGGGTTTTGGCGACAGCACGGGCGAGGGCATTCTGAATTGCTATGAGGCGGTTTGTTTGGGTTAGTCTACAGTAGTGGCCATATTATTATGGACAACGCTGAAAAACCAGTTATTTTCACATTTCGCACTTAATTTATGCAATCAAAGGACTGAGAACATCATATAACATACCAAATTACCCAGCCGACATAGTGCTGCCAAGCTGCTGTCAGGCTGTGGCCAAGCTGCCACCAGGCTGCTGCCAAGCGCTGCTGCCAAGCTGCCGGCAAGCTGTCAAGCTGCCGCCAAGCTGCTGCCGCCAAGCTACCGTCAAGCTGCCCCTAAGCTGCCAACGCCAAGCTGCCGCCAAGCTGACAAGCTGCCAAGCTTCCGCCAAGCTGTCAAGCTGCCGCAATGCTGCCGCCAAGCTACCCCTAAGCTGACAAGCTGCTGCCAACCTGCATCCAAGCTAACAAGCTGCCCCAAGATGCCAAGCTGCCAGCTTGGCAGCTTGACGGCAGTTTGACGGCAGAATCCAATTGTGGTGTTTAGATTATTGTTTAAAACTTAACTCGCAAGAAATTAATCTAGGATAAATTCGGATTAGCTTATAGAAAAGAATGCAACAATGAACTTTTGCGTAGTTTATATGAAATTCCTACTGGTAAAATTCCGTAATGTTGTTACCTTCAGGCATTTGTGTAAATTTGGCCTCTTTGATAGGCTACGATAAGGTGCAGGTTTTCGTCATCCCTTCTTCTTGTAGTACTCGTTCATGTGCTGCCTTTAATAGGTGTAGATCAGTTAAATCAAATTCATCGAAATCAGTCAAATCCTTCGACATTGACCATCAAATGTTGCTCGTATTCATCGATTTCTTCCTTATTTGTGGAATTATCGCTTCCTTGAATAAATGTGTCTCATGTGATTCAGCGATATAATATTATTTATATTTCTGTAGTTCTCTTTTCGGCGGCTTTTCAAGAATTCGATTTATCTCGCGCAATTTATCTTCGAAAATCATCTTGAAAAACTTAATTTAAAGCACGTCATTCGAATATTTCGCGATATCACGAATTAAAGAAGCCATTTCGAAATTCGGTAGGCCTATGTACTTTGCAGAAGCGTTATCATAAATGACTGCGATGATGCTGAGAACGGGTTACTGCGTAGTTGCAGCCGAAAAACTAATGCCGCGGGCGTCTCGGTGCATAACTCAGTTGTCAAATAATGCAGCAGGAACGAAACTTGAGACAAGACAGTTATATGGTTCAATGTTCCACAATGCAAAACTGTTTGTCTCGCTGCGACGGAGAGACAACGCTTAGTTGTCCTTTAATTAGTTCCAGCTGAGATGGATGCATCACGAACATGGGTTGAGTTTTATCAGGGGATAGGGTGCTCGACCACGACTATGATGGTGGCGCTGTTTAGCATTGAATGGATGTTGTTAATACTTCATGATATACGGCGTGTAGTTGTAGCTTCGTGAATTTGGCTATGATGATGATAATGTTGCCGATGTTTAGGATTGAAGGGTCGTTAATACAAAAGATTGCTACTCAGAAGCGCCCCCAACCACAGCACGGGCACCAAATTGAAGTTTCACGCTGAGGCTCTGAACAATTGCGAGTGAAGGACTTGCCCAATGTCCATATGAGGCGGCTTGAGGTGGATTCTATGCCCTACTACAAAATATGCAAATGTCTGCAAGCAGTAGGGACGCCAGAGTGGGGATAGGGGTCTAGGTCCCCTAAAAATCATGTTTTTACATGAAAAAATTAAATAGTTCCACGTTAAACCCCTCCTGAAAAATGTGAAATTTCCATGAGATTTCGACCAAGTGACTAAAAAAGGTCTTCAGAAATTTTGGCGAATGAAAATGGAAATTATCATCAACGGAGATTCAGCCCCCCCAAAAACTGAAATCCTGGCGCCGCCACTGTTTGCAAGTAAGTAACTCCTTGAGCACGGTAATTAAAGTTTATGCAAGTCTATATCCTATTGTCGTAGTGAACATTAGGGTTAGAGTCAGAGTAAGGGTTAGGGTCTGTCTATCTGACCCTGTCTGACTGTCCGTCTGTCTGTCTGCTTGTCTGCCTGTCCGTCTGTCCATCCATCTGTCTGTCTACCCGTCTGTCCGCATCTCTGCCTGCCTCTCTATCTGCTTGCATGCATGTCCGTTCGTCCGCCTGTCAGTCTTCTGTCTGCTTGTCTGTCTGCCTGTCTGTCTGCCTGTCACTGGTTTTAAACTATTTGGACTATCTGTCCGTCGTCTGCCTCTCTGTTTGTCTGTCCATCTGTCTGTCAGTCTGCTTTTCTGCCTGTCTGCCTGTCTGTCTGTCCGTCTGTCTGTATGTCGGTCTGCCTGTCTGCCGGTCTGCCTGTCTGCTTGTCTGCTTGTCCGTCCGTCCGTCTGTTAGCCTTCTGTCCCCTGTCTGTCTGGCTCTGTTTGTCTGTCTGTTTCACTCTTTCATTCTCTCCCCTCTCTGTCTCTGTCACTCTCTGTGTCTCTCTCTGTCTCTGTCTGTCCGTCTGTCTGTCTGTATGCTTCTATGTCTGTCTGTCTTTCTATCCGTCCGTCTGTCTGTCAGCCTGCTTTTACAATTTTGGTATTGAAATATGAAAAAAACCTTATGAAAATCACACGCAATTTTTGGACTTCGCATGCACCCCAGAGGAAAAAAATATTTAAAGAATTTGCAACGTGTTCTTAAACAACTTTTTCAGGTAAATCACCTTAACATAAAAGCAAACAATTACATAAAAATATTAAGGTTGCAGCCACTTCACGAATATGAAAAAATATATGATGAACATGCTTGGGGTCCGCATAGACCCCAGGTTGGCTGTTGAGGGTTAAAGTCACATGAAGAAACGACTTCGAGGTCATTATTTTTTCGTATCAAAATATTGATACCAAACCATGAAGTGGGACGACTGATGAAAATCTTCAGAGCAAAGCAAGAAGAGGGATGACTATTTTGATCTTTTTGCGCAATAAAGGCAGGGGAGTAATCTGAAACCGGGCTGATTTGAAACCTTTACACCGGATTGGTCTCAAATTGTCCAGGAATTTGCTCTAAAGATCCACTGAGCACAATGTTGCTCTAATTTTGCTCTTATTTTCCAAAACTCAAGCAGTTATACGATAATTTTTGAAAATTAATATCGCTGGAAGCATCTTGCAAAAATCAGCCAGAGTCATTAAGAAAAGATAAAGCTTCTAGTAAGAAGTTGCACGTGAGGTTTAGGCATGGGTGGAGACCTGGGCGGAGACTTGGGGGGGGGGGGACGAAAAGACGCGAGATTTTTTTGACGGACGAATGGCTGAATTTTTTTAGTCATCCGTCGACGAAATCTCGACGAAATTTTCCATTTTCGCCGCCACAAAAGTTGACGACCTTTTTTTTAGTCGTGACGCTCAACGATTGAGGGGGGATGCATGGGCCGTCCCCAACACCTCCATTGATGGGGACCGTCCCCCTGTTCCCCTAGGTCTCCGCGCATGGATTGTTCTCCCCACATTGGGGAGCAAACCTTCGAAGACGTATGGTCGATATGAACGGGTAGTGAGCACTGGTACCAAAAGGAACGTTTGACAAAGGATAGATAAAGCGGTGTTTGATTGGTTCGGTATTAAAACCTGATTTTCATTGAATTTCACAAATAGCATGGTCGACATCTGGAACTGGTTCCATGACAAAATGTCGCACGACAAAATGTCGCAGAGACAAAATGTCGCAAGACAAAATGTCGCCGACAAAATGGCGCAAACGTAAATGAGTAAAAAATTTTTATTCCACAAATCGACCATTTTCAAAAACCATCGAATTAACTTTTTATTAGTAATGTCAACGGACACGCATTCCAAAAAAAATGGCCATGAAGAAAGTCCGCAAAAAATTTAATAAAATATTAAAAGTGTGCGAGCTAACTCTCATTCCATGAAGTTACCAAGACAGCTACAAAAGTCATGTACATTGGTGTTAATATTAAATATGTTAACTTTACGGAAATGTACGCAATGAATGGACAAAATATAAATACAAAGCTTCATAGTTTGCAAACACACTATAAAATAATAGGCCTACATGCTGTTAATCTACAGCTAGAATGAATTTAATATTCAATCTGTTAGTGTCTCTGATAATGTCCATGAATAATGCTAATACAGCATTATAGCTTTTCATACAACATTGATATTCAGAATTCTTGCAATGTCTCCCAAGTATTGAATGGGTTCTGGTTCTCTGTTTCCGTATGCTTAGACTTCGGATAGATCGAACGCACTACGCACTTAGGGAGTACTATGTACAAGCTTTGTCTCAGGTCAGTCTTCTTTAATCCTGGTCCGCTACATCCTCGCACAGGTAGGCATATGCTTCAAATTTCGGATAGATCGAAGCCATTTATTCCACGCACTACGAACTTAGGGAGTAGAATTATTCGCGACATTTTGTCGGCGACATTACGTCGGCGACATTTTGTCCGCGACATTTTGTCGGCGACATTTTGTCGTGCGACATTTTGTCAGGCCACCCTGGAACTACGTCGCTCAAAACTTCGCTAAATTATGCACCGCTTGATTGTGTGTGTTCGAATATTGAAGAGGAATCGTTGACTTCAGCAGAAGATCCGTTTACCGACTACCCAAGGATTGCTTTTCGACAATGGTAAAATCGGGTTCTGAATCCATGTAAAGTCTTTATATAAGAGTTCTTTCATTTTTTTACTTCCTACCTAATGTGTTCACTGTTCAGTGAAAGTGAAGATGCTTAATTTCTCGAGTAATATTATCCTCTGGGAATCGCTAGCCTACACGTTCGTTCATTCATTAAATGAATTTGTATAGTGCCTCTTTAAAAAGACTATAGCCTACTCGCTCCCAGCCCAAGCGAGGTCAAATGTTGATATACCGGTATTGTATTTCATTTGGTGGCTTATTAAGCGCTTCTCTCAGCAATTATTGCATTTTGGAATCCGGAAAGGAAAGGTAGACTTTGAGGAGAGAAGATTAGAGATTCTTTTTTTCGAAAGTGACTCAAACTGAGCAAATTACGGTACTTGTTTTGCAGCAGTCAGTTATTCTACATCAAATCATGTGTCTACATCGATATCGTTTTGAAATTGAGATAATCTGACATGCAATTGAAACCTGGTTGACTTAGATGTACACAAAAACACATGTTACTGGAATATACCGTTCATCCTTTTTAACAGCTTCAGTAACCCTAGGCCACCACCCTACCTAGATTACATGTGCACACATGTTGATGCAAAACGCGTGATGATATCTTACACCGTTCACAAGTTATGCCAGATATATCCGATGCTCCAGGGGTGGTGGCTACCCCCTTAGATTATATAGGGCAATTCCACCGAAAATGGACATAAAAGTCCAAAAAATGTTTTGAGAATTTTGTTAATATAAAGGTATCATTTTAAAGCTAAGAGACTCTAGTGTTCAAAATAATAATTAGAATCAATAATCTTTGGTGAGATGACCGTCAGCCAGCTTACATTTGATGTCGACATGGTCTGCGCAATTCTGTTACAGAAATATTAAAAGGTTTGTTTTTTAAGTAATGGCAACAATTGGTTGATTTTATCCAACAAGCTATATCAGTTGGATGGAAGTTCCACTTGGTAAGTATTTTCAAGTAAAATTTTGAACAATTAATAACAGTTCATTTTTTTTTACTTCAGAAGTTTGGGGTGTACTTTTCAATGTTACGTCAGTGACAAAAAAATTAAGACTTTTTAGAATATAACCAAAAGTAGCAAAGCAAAAATTCTGAAAATTTTTAAACTTCTGATGCAACATATTGGCAATACAGCTAAATAGTTGAAATTTTGTTTTAATTTAAGAAAAATGTTTAAACTGTGTCACTGACGTAACATTCATGTTGTCCCTCACGTAACAATATACGTCAGTGATAGCAAGAAACTTGTTTAAATTCGGTATATACTAGTAAAAATGCACTTATAAATCCAGTAATTGACATCCTAGCTTCGATTTGAAGTAAGCCCTCATTATAATCATCATCATCATCCTCCCCTCCTCCTCCTCATCATCATTATCATCAATTTTTCATCATCACAGTAAACCAAACTAGTGATTTGCTTTTGCACACAGGGTGAGACACGCCACAAAAAACCGGGACTGAACTAACATGAATGCGTCACATGAAGAAGTAGCTAAAGTAAGGTGGCCATCATGCAGAAGAATGCTGAGTAGCAACAATAATGGCAACTAGTGGGACAAAAACAGAAAGAAATCTACAAAATGTACAATGCACAGCCTGTGTCAACATTATGGTTAAAATGTCGTCACCCCAACTGAATCAGATCATGCAGCAACTTCAAGAGTTTCTTATCTGCTCAGTAATATATAGGAAAAGCAGTTATTCGACAAAAGAAAATCTTTTAAAAATACTCCAAAGAAAGTTGCTCTCATGAACTTCTTAACAACAAACTTTGGCATAGCATTGCAGATAAAAAGTACATAAAGATGTATAGGTTAATGGACAGAAAGTGATATTGTTTCACATGAGCTGCTGGGAAAGAAGAACTATGCAATATTTATAAAGATGAATGGCACATGTGATAGTGTATAAAATAAAACATTGATGATGACACTAATGGGGGCATACGTTCGAGATCAAAAGTCGACAGTCAATGATTGGAACATGAAAATTTGCTTCATTGAGTCCAAAACATGTTGTTTCAGTGAGTGTAAAATATCATAATGTATGTTGCTTCAAGCGTCGGGTTGATTTGAAAAAGTTGCCTTCTACACTACCAGACAGCAATCGAGCTACCGATTCAGGCAGTCCATGAGCTGCTATTTTGGAGTGCCAACTTATGGAAATGCAAAGGCATTTGTGAATCTGAAGTCAATAATGGTAAACAGAAGGGCTTCTTCACTCTCAGTGAACACATTGCAGTATCCAACAACACTGGATAATTTTTAGAGCATTCCTGCGTACTTGTGAACCATGACTAGTAAATTTAATGCAATTAATGTTTGTCTTTTCAGAAGCGTTACGTCAGTGACATTTCAATGTTACGTCAGTGACATTTAGGCACCTTTGAAATAAATACATAAATGACAGCTGGATAAAAAATTTAACTTTCTATGTATGCCACAACCTGTACTAATAATTTTAGAAACATTAATAAAATTTTTGCAGTCATATTTCAGAAGATTGTGAAGCGAACATGAGTTACAATAATTTTGATGTCAGAATTTGTTACGTCAGTGACGATACACAAAAACTGTTTTTAAAAATACCCATAAAAATTTCCTGCCAAGTCTTTTTTGGCTTTTAAGAAGGATTATACAGTTAAATAATTTGGCATAAATTTTTTGGCAAAGCAGTGATATCATAGTGTGCTAGAATTAAAAACGTTGCCAAATTTCTCTCTGAATGTTACGTCAGTGACGGTGGAATTGCCCTATATTGGAAACCCATTGCAAGAATCCAGGGGTTTGATATCCTCGTCCCCTGGAAATTTATGTCACGAGGGTTAAGCTGGCTTTGAATCAATTATAATTGTTGCTGATTATGGATAGTGTTGGTATTTCAGATGAAGATATTTCTGCTTGTGTTCTGCCTTCTGGCGATTGTCCATGGTAAGACAGCGAGCACCATAACATATAAAACACATTTGTTAGTCAATCGTGAGCAGGATACGATAGTTAGTCTAGATAGAACGGGACAACCAACGGTTTGGGGTACCATGGGACCAGTGGCAAAGCCAGAAATTTTCAACGGAGGGGGGTTGGGGGTTTTATGGCCTGGCCGGATACCCTTTCTGACACCAACCCATCAGTATTGCAGCAAATAAAAAGGGCGAGAAAGTAACAAGGGGAATAAAGTAGGAAAAACAATTGTTGCTACAAGCAAATGCTTTGTTTTTTCTTATTTAAGTGGCTAAATAACCTAGGAAAAACTGTTTTCCTAGGCCAATGGGGGGGTTTAACCCCCAAAACCCCCCCTTGTCTGCGCCACTGTATGAGACGGAGGCGAACGTCGATGCTTGTGCACATTCTCGAAAGTCAGCAGACTCGGATTCCAGACAGGCAATGCTGGCACAGGCTTTACCTTCCCGGAAGCGCCCTGCAGGGAAACTTAGAACTACCCGGCTCAGTATGAATACGGGAAGACTTGGCGGGCTCGGTATGGATCTGGGTATGGCCATTGCGGTGGAAGTTAAAGAAATATAATCATCTGAATTGTACGACGCTCCCATTGTTGGATCATAGGCGACGAAAGATGCTGATGAGTAACGGTTACTATCCAGTCTTGACCGAAACCCGTATCAATTTACTCAACTTCGATAGGCTACCTTCTTCAGAGATGCAGTGAAAGGTGCAGTTACGACTACTGCTACAAAGTGTGTTAGTTGCAAGCCATAGCTGCACTATGTTTTTTTGGCCTGTTGGTACGTATAAAACATGGCTAATAACATCCGAAAACAAATGATACACAGTGAAGTTTTATGTCTAACACTTAAAATAATAATATTAATTCATTGCCTATTGACATATTGATAACTTCTACAGTCAATATTCTCAGTGTTGCATTTCGCCATGTTTTTCGCAAAATGTTTTAACATAATAGATCTATGTAACGGTACAGGATCTATGCATAAAATTTCACCATCTTTTGTTTTTAGACATGAACATAGAAAGGGTGAAATGGGTATGGTGCCTTCTCTCCCAGCCGGACATAATTATTTTAATTAATTCTGATTTTGTTTCTTTTTTCAAATCATTGTTAGAAGGCGACATGTCTGCCAATCGAGTAAAAAGGTTTTGGTCTCGTGAGTGCCTGTCTGCTAGATTCAAATGTGGCATCGAATGCTCGTCAAATACTGTGCCTCAGTATGCTTCATGCTCCGATGCTTGTGAGTGATTCTATAAATTTGGGCTAGAATATCACTTGACATTCCATTGATGACTCAGATGACGATGAAAAATATGATGATGATGTCTATGATGATAATAATGAAAAGAATGATGATGATAATGTCAATGACGATGACGATGACGATGATGACGATGACGATGATGATGATGATGATGATGATGATGATGATGATGATGATGATGATGATGATGATGATGATGATGATGGTGATGACGATGACGATGATGACGATGATGAAAAACAACGACGCCGATGACGATGACGATGATGATGGCGATGATGATGATGATGATGATGATGATGATGATGATGATGATGATGATGATGATGATGATGATGATGATGATGATGATGCACAAATTATAATGATGCATCTGATGTAAATTGTGGCCATTTTGGTGAGGTACAGCAACTGGTTTTTCAGCTCGGATTTCTATCTTGCTCTATTCTTCATTTGAAATGTAGGTATGGAAAAGGCAGGACAACGGGGTTGCTTCCTGTTTTAGGATCCATCCAAAGGATGACCAGTAAAGGTAGAATCATATTATTATATGATAATTTAATTATTGTGGGCTATATCAGTAGCCTACATGTTATCATAAATCGAGATAATTTTTTTAGCGTAAACCTGCGGTTCCCAACCCGTGAACAGACTCAATCTACCACATAACCTAATGTATTATATTTTTTAATGAAATTAAAAGAAGTGAAATGTGAAAAAATACTGAACAATCGTCCGCGCACCAATTACATAATTATATTGTATGGGTTACACGGCTTGCATTCGTGCGCGTTTGAGTCTGTATGCAATTTGCATGATTGTGTATGCGCATGATTTAATATGCATGCTTGTCTGCAAATGCACTTGCATGAGGCGCATGAATCTGTGCATGATTGTGCATAATGCATTTCGATGGCTTAGAGCACAGACGTCGTATGTGCAAAAAACAAAACTTTTCAGGAAGTAGAAAAAACTTTTTTTCAAGATAGCCTACATGTTCCTTTCTCATAAAAAGTGAGATAGCCAAAATGTTTATTTTGATTCAGCAAGTGACATTGTCAGTGTCTTTTATGCAGCAGCATAACGAAAAGACTTTTTCAATGTAATTAATGGCCAGATACGACATCTGTGCACTAGATTATGTCGTATGTGTGGAATAAATTACTGCACAAATGTCGTATCTGTTGCAGATACGACGTTTGTGACCTTAAAAATGCAGATACGACATTCAGGTTCTAAACGATATGAACGATATCTTAGTGCCTATTCGTCGTATGTACATACAACCTTTGTGAGGCTGTGAAGAATAATTTTACGCATCGAATAGCGTCAAAAAGTGATTTTCTGAAAAAATTGCAGATACGACGTCTGGGCTCTAAGCCATCGATTTATGTATTAGGCCTACATGTATGAACAAGTGCATGTCAATGGATATTATGCATGGATTCATGAACGCATGAATGCAAGTAGGCCTACGCATAAATCGGTACGTGACGAATTGACTACGCCGTTTTGACGCCGGTGTAAAGGTTTCAAATTACCCCCCCCCCGGTTTCAGAATACGCCCCCCCCTTAGAACACTAGATTTGCATCAATCATTTATCCGTCATCCCACTTCATGGTTTGTTATCAATCATTTGATCGAAAAAAAATAGTAGCCTCGAAACCATTTCTTCATGTAACTTCAGCGGCGATTAGTATTTTAGTTACAGATGAAAATATTGATAACGAACCACGAAGTGGGATGACGGTTGAAAATCTTCAGACCAAAACAAGGAGCGGGATGATTTTTCTGATATTTTTAACGCAAAAAATTCGATGATTGATGCAAATTACAGTTTGCAGGGGGTAATGTTTAGGAGGGGGTAATTTGAAACTTTTACACCGGTGTCGCGAAATAGAGTATCCCGTAAGCTTATATAATTATTAATCGCATCCTCCGAGAAAAAGAGATTTTGAAAAAGTCAATTCAGCGTGTATTTATTTTTGAAAATTGACTTCCATCAGCTTTATCTTGAACAATGACACTAGCAGGATTCCTACTAGACAGTGCTGTTTGCTTTTGTTTTAGAGCATTTAGAACATTTAGAACACTTAGGTTAAGAACACTTTCTTCTTGACGTTCTCTGCCTTCAGGCAGGTTCGTATGTCCAATGACGCCACTCTTCTCTGTTCTGTGCCTTTCTCTTAAGTTCACTGTATCCATCTTCTGTCAGCATCCAGTCCAGCAACATTGTTCTTGGTCTAAGAACACTTAAATAAATTCGAGTTGCCTTGCTCTGAACATTGCATAAGACACTTCAAACAATTACAGTCACTTTAAATTTTGATTACAGTATAGGCTACATCTTTCAAATCTACGCATTTTTCAAAAATGGGGATAGTATGGATTATCGCCCGGATAGTCTATATCGGTATATTCCATTCGTGGGGATAGATCGATTTACCACCCCCCCCCCCCCATGGAAAAGTTTCAGTCAGATAGAATAGGCCTGTCCCGTGACACCAGCCGATTTATTTCGGCGAAAAGTGTGTAGCAGAATTCGCCCAGTTCATCATTAACATTTTCATTAATCTGACTTCTGCCTTGGCGTGAAACATATATTCATCGATCCAGCTTCCATTGGATGATGATGATGATGGTGCTCTGCCCGAAGGCAGGTTCATTGGCTTTACGCCCCTGGGGATGAGATGAGTGAGGTGGTTTCCCGTTGCCTTCCCCACAGACAATGATGGGTAAGCAACTTGCCCAAGGTCGCTCCGCAGGAGCTTGAGCCCCTGCGTCCCACACGTGCTAGCCCGAGATATCTAAATCTCTGAATGTTAACTCCCAGCCCGGGGCTTGAACCGCAGTCCGTTGCAACCAACAGACGAATGCAGCCCGCGCTTACCGGTGTAGCTAACTAGGCCAGTGCTTCCATTGGAGCAACAATTATTTTTACATCAATCCGGCTTCTAAGCTTATTTAAATAACAATTTTTGTCAACAAAACCACTCCTGCAAAATTACGAAATGATACACAAACCAATTTTTACTGATGCCACTTCTATAATGCAAATCATTTTATCAATCCAACTTCTATTTAACTAAAAAGTTTTTCATCAATCCAGTTTCAATTTATAAATGAATTTTCCACATAAACCAACTTCCATTTACTGTGGGTTCCTAAGAAAAACAAGTGGATTTATCCCTCAACCCCGACATGAGCGTCAATAAAGTCCGGCGCCAAAACGTCCTGCTTCGCGTATAAATACATGTACATGCAATAATATTGGTTTCTCTGTGAATGTGTGTCTGCATGTGTACATGCAGACACACATTCAATTGAGGTGTGCATGCATAATAAGGTTATGCGCATGTTGTATGAAGATGCATAGCCTAATATTGCATATAATTGTATTTATTATTATGTGCATGAACCCCCGATATAATCCGAGCGCATTTGTGTTTTTTTAGTATAATATACTAAACAACTAGATATATAAATTGACAATCATATAATTATTATATGATTGTCAATTTATATATCTAGTCGTTTATCAATTTCTATAGTGCCCCTTCAAGTTCTCTACCCAGAGTTTTACGCCGAAGCGCCAGAGCAATTGCAAGTGAATGACTTGCTCAAGGTCCCTACGTGGCAGCTTGAGGTGGAATCAAACCTGGAACCCTCTAGCTACAAGGCGCTGACGACACCCGTTTCTTTTGCGAGTATTCTCATTATTATCAAAGGTCCTAATTTGTCATTCCAGTACATAATAATAATAATAATAATAATAATAATAATAATAATAATAATAATAATAATAATAATAATAATAATAATAATAATAATAATAATTAGGACCTGTAATAATGAAAATACTCGCAGTAGGAATGCGTGTGACTGGGTAAAAATATTTAATAAACACCTCTAACGGAGAAATTAAAACTTCACTTAGACCTCTATATAACAATCATTAAGATAGTGCAAGGCCTACATAGAACTGTTATAGGGCCTATGACTTCAACAGTAAAAACACTCGATTATTTGCATGTAGGCTAACTTAAATAATTATACGAAAATGTTTCTGTTCGTTTGTTTCAGGATGGAAGACATCGTGAATGCTGCATTGGCTTGAAAAACGCGTTAAGCACAGTTTCATAATTGGAAATTCAGACGAACTCTAAAGTCATATCCATTATTATATAGATTTTAATTAGAAGTCATATACTAATTCTTGAAAGCCGGTGTCTGAAACTAAGAGAATAAACGAAGCATTAATAATATTATCTGCCATAGTGATGTCAATCAATCGATCAATTAATCAATCAATTAATTATTCGATCATATTTATCAACATCATCATTATATTTATCAAAAAACAGTGTACTACGGCCTCGAGGCATGCGATGGCTTGAATCGCTGAACTGTGGCTGATATCTTCTCATTCTTCTGGAACAGGAAGGTTTCTTGTGGGTCTTCGGTTACGCGTGACAATCGTCGACCGAGTTCTGTGATGAAGGCCAGGCCCTCCTGGTCCATAGGTCCAAGCGTTTCTATCGCAACCGGAGTAAAACTGTATCTTCCGCGTATTTTAGCTTCTTCCTAGCAGCGGCTATTTCGGCAGCTCCGCCCGCCATTGCAGCAGTCTCAGTCAGGTACGAAGGTGCCAGGGTATCGACAATGGTCACATCCCAAATAAGCGAACGCCCACTTTCCCACGGAATGAGGGTTTGACCATCTGGTCTTTTCCCATCGAGACGAGTGAGGCCAGCTGGTTCTCTGATCGACGGTATGCCTGCCCTGATGAGACTACGAAGCACA
This sequence comes from Lumbricus terrestris, assembly GCA_949752735.1. Taxonomy (NCBI): domain Eukaryota; kingdom Metazoa; phylum Annelida; class Clitellata; order Crassiclitellata; family Lumbricidae; genus Lumbricus; species Lumbricus terrestris. The sequence goes on from OX457046.1 coordinate 7,444,857, forward strand.
ATTTCGTTCACTGCGGAATGTCTAGCTTGTCTTTCGAAGCCAAGTGAGCAAGAGAGACCATGCGAGCCTCTGACCTTTTCCACGGAATGAGGGTTTGACCATCTGGTCTTTTCCCATCGAGACGAGTGAGGCCAGCTGGTTCTCTGATCGACGGTATGCCTGCCCTGATGAGACTACGAAGCACAATTTCGTTCACTGCGGAATGTCTAGCTTGTCTTTCGAAGCCAAGTGAGCAAGAGAGACCATGCGAGCCTCTGACCGAAACCATTGTACCACAAGTGCAAACGTGTGAGGCGCAGATGACAGCTCCAAGTCTCAAGCCTACTGCCACCCTCATCTCCTCGTCGCTAAGTCGTAAACCTTGGGCTGCCAGTGGAAGGGCAAAGAGCCAGTCCGAAGCATGTGGAGCTTGAATAGCATTGAGTCTCGCCTGATCATACGAGTCACGAGCGCGCGATGTAATCTCCGATATTTCAGCTGACAGAAGAGGTATGTCCTACGAGGACTGCTTGCTGTCAGAAACTGGGAATTCCATCGTTTCCGTGGAGCTCTGTTGCCATCTGGTTCTGAATGTTTCCAACATAGAGTCGACTGGAACCTGTGTGAGGGCGAGGATGAGCGATTGAGTGAGTTGTGATCTTGCGGCTGAGGCTAAAAAAGCTGGAAGTGCCAACGAAGATACTCTCCTAATTTCCAGCCCTGCCATCCTGATTGGCAGGGTAGCGAGTGACCATTGATCGTCCGATAGAGCTATATTTAGAATGTTCTCAGTGCCAGCGCGCAACCCCTCATCGAATTTCATGAGGCCCGGGTGGTCGCAGCAGGGCGTGCACCGCAGAATATGTATTAGCCTCGGTGCGCCTATTATAGAGCTCCGCAGTATCAGAAGAGCGTCCTGCTTAGGTATCTGCTCTAATTTTTCCATTGCTTTTGAAAAATTCGAAACGATACAGTCTAGAGTGTTGGTGAGTGCTTCTTGCGAGGCAAGTGGTGCACCAAGCAACTCTGCTGAAGATGGATGTACGCGTTTGAATTGGTTCGCCGGTTCTGTCAGGGTGATGCCTGCGTCTTTGGATATTATCTTTGGATATTATTCTCGTTTCCTTCCTCTTCCTCTTCCTCTTCCTCCTCCTCCTCCTCTTGTTCACCTTCCTCATCCTTCTCAACCATGCTCGTTCTTCCTTCTTCCCATCCTCTTTCTCCTCGTCCTCCTCTTCCTCTTCCGTCGGATCTTCCATCACCACCTTCTCCACCTCCCCTCTCCTTCCCTGCAGCATCCTTCTCCCCATCCTAATCTATTCATCTCTTTATTTATATAGCGCCCATTCAAGCTTTTTCACTCAGAGGCGCTCCGACTACAGTGCCGACACTGCATCGGAGTTTCACACCAAATAGCCCTAATCATAATCATTCTCCTAATCATATTCCCCTTAATCTTCTTCCTTGTCTTCATCCTCCTTCTTCTCTTCCCTTACACCTCCTCGTCCTGTTCCTCCAGCTCTTCCTTAGCCTTCTCTTCATCGCCGTGCAAACAATAATATTAATAACAGTGACGGTCGTTAAGAAGAGATTAAGCGTCTAGTGTTGAAGACGCCCGCATAGTGGATGACCCTGACACGGTGATCAAAGCTCTGAAGGCGTACAATCGATAATATTGCAATTTCGATTTGTATCTGGATATTTATAAAGATTGTCTCGCATTTTCGACCATTTACACGCTGCAGAAACTCTTGAAAATAGAAATGCGTTCAGGCAACGAGTAGACGAGGAGGTGAAGGAGACCTTCTTAAATGTCCCCTTGGACATTATTCCCCTGGGCAATATTTCCCCAGACATTGCTCCCGGACAAAAGCCCTTCGGACATAGGGCCCCCCGGGGGGGGGGAGGACATTGTCCTCCAGTCTACGCTATCGTAACAGAAAAATGATGCCAAAAATAGACCTATAAGAATAGGCCTATGTTAAGCTGAATATCAATACATTAGATATTATTTTAAGGTAGTAAGAACATCTTCAGATTTTATATAATTTTGTGCTTAATGCATTAAAGTTATACATCCAAAATATCTGTAAGAAAGTGTTAAGGTGCATATTGGTTTGCAAGGCATTATGACCAATATTTGCCAAAAATCATCATAATCAATAACAATAAAATAATTATCAATCATTTATTGGATATAGTTGGCCAAAGATCTTGACAGCCGTCTAAATTAAGTCGCATACAACATTGAAAAGTCAGAGAATTGTACGTTGCAAGGTTATGAACGCCGGTGACACGAAACGGAGTATCCCTCTGAAAGCTATCCGGGGGGATGAATTAATCTATCCTTCCGGATGGAATTAACCGGTCTAGATTATCCGGAGGGATGAACCAGTTTATCCCCTTTTTTTAAAATGCGTATTATTGAAAAAAATTTGCGCACAGTAGGAAGTGTGGAGAGAAGATGGAAGTGAGGACCAGAGAAAGGAAGAGAAAGTGGAGGGGCGAAGAGAAGAGAGTTGGGGAAGAGAGGATTTGAAGGATGGGAGAAGAATTGAGAAGAATGACTGATTGCAAGAAAGTGTATGCCTCACCCAATCAAACCCAAACACCCACACACACGCACATTAAAACACACACTTACAAACTAACTAAATCACCAAACGGAATCGTAGCAGCTGTTAAACTGTTTGAAAGCAATGATACGAAGAATATCCAGTCGAAAATAAGGCATGTGTTTTTAATGCTTACTTTATTGTTTGAGTCTAAAACATTGGATTTCATGAATATATTAATAACAACCGAATTTTTTCTCTTTAATCAATAAAATGTCTTCAAAAGTTAGCCGAATAGCATATTTTGAAGAAAGAATTCAAGATTTTTCCAGGCGAGTGCAGCGTCTGTGATTTTTTTCATTCTGAAACAAACCAACAAAAACTTGTATAATAGAATACTTATAAATAATTATGACATCATTATAATTATTGACGATTTTCAAAAAGCTTGAATTATATCTACAGACTTTAGCAGAATCGTCGCATTGATCGACATATAAATTGATTTCATTCATCTTCCAAGGGTGCTCATATCTTCTTGGAGGTTCGTTATTGTTTTAATATTAGGCTACTATAGTATTTATTTATTTATTTTTATGTATCGATTTGCCATTATAGTGATCAGAAACGTTTGAATTTCCACCTTGCAATGGTAGCACTTTAATTAATCTGTCATCTTTGCAGCACAGCTGTATGTTTTCACTGCTGATAAGAGTACCCCAGGACTTCCAAAAAATATTGGATATACTTACAAAATAATTTCTTTTTGAGTTTCCACATTATAGCGATACCATTTTAAGATGCTATTTGAGCAAAATAACTCAATCATTTGAGTACTTTTAAAAGGAGTTTTTAGCATTTCAATAAATATAATTATTACGGTAATAATTTCCTTATGAATCGAGTTCAGCAGCCCAGCTCTGCTGCAGGGCTCTTATAATGAATAACAGCAGACTCGAGTATCGTTATGTAAGCAAACTTTGCAGGACTGGAATCAGCTTGTCAGTGCCGGCGCCAGGATTTCAGTTTCGGGGGGGCTGAGCCCCGCGGCGAAAATTTTCCATTTTCGCCGCCAAAATTTCTGACCTTATTTTTTTTTTTAGTCATCGACCGAAATCTCATGAAAATTGTCTCCATTTTTGCCGCAAAAATTTCTGACGACCTTTTTTTTTAGTCGTCAGCCGTAAATCGTGGAAAAATTCGGATGGCCCTTTTTTAGGGAGGGCTGAACCTCTTGTAGGGGGCTTAGCCCCCCAGACCTCCCTAGTGCCGCCACTGCAGCTTGTCCTGTTGCCCAAAGCGGTTCTGAATTGCTTATCAGGACAACAATTATTAACGGAAACGATGACAAATGATACACAAACCAAGAGGGATATAATAACCTGCCAAAATTCTGATGGCATGTATTAATGATGTTGCTTTTTTACTATAATATTATAGGTCAGAGCTTCACAACCGGTGTGTCGCGACACACTAGTGTGTCGCGAATCGACCGGCGGTGTGTCGCGTAAAAATGGTGTGTCGTTGGTGTGTCGCGAAGAATTAGTGTGTCGCGAATTCTCACAGCATACACCCAGCGTTCTTTCATTACACTGACTTGCCTACGTTAGCAGTTTAATGGGCGTATACTGTGAGAATTCGTAGCATTCTACATTCCACTTAATCGCAATCTGGAGAAGCCACAATGTTTGTCTTGTAGGCCCACAATGCTACATGGACCTACACTACATAGACCTTTTTGCGGATGACGCGGAAATGTTTCATCTCAAATTATGATATAACACATTAGCGAACTCGACGAATAAGCTTTTGTCCAATGTTGTAACATTCGAAAAAAATGGCCAAAATTATATTTAAGAAACGAAAATTTTGCTGATGACGCCCTGTGCGCATATTCAGAGCAAATACCCATAACTAACGTAGGTGAACAAAGATCCGGGGCCCCTCGGTCCTAATGGCCCAAACTTGCTAGCTACAGATTTCCTGTATTTTTTCAGTTTTCCGTGACAATAATTGGACGTTTGAGGGGCAGCGTTTAGTTTCAGCAGCTGTCATTATCCCATACTTCATATTTTTATTTGAATATTAGGGTGACCTGGACTATGGGGATGATTGATTGATTGAACCAATATGCTCCTTTACCGAGAAATAGATTTATATAGGCCTAGCTATTCTATCGTGCTCATTCGCTAGTTTTGTTAATGGTCAAGGCCCCAAGTTTAAAATGTCCAGGGACCTCTGGCTAAGTTGCTACGCAACTTTATGTGGGCCTTTCCATTATTGCGCTCGCAAAACATGTCGATCCTCGGGCGTCTTACTATAAAAGAAAAGTCCAGGTTCAATCAATATCTGCTAGGCCAATCAATTTACGTAGGATAAAAAAAACGATGTAATTAAGAATATTAAAATAAAGAGAAATTTAAAAAAGCTTTCAGCGTCAACATTTTTAATCATTAGAATTTTTAGGTATTTGAAATGGAGAAGCTATTTTAACTTTAATTATTGGCCTATTTTAAAGATGTTGGCATATGACGATTGCATTGTTTGTCGCCAAATTTGGTTGTAGGTTTAGGTGTGTCACGACCGGAAAAAAGGTTGAGAACCTCTGATCTTCATGCATGCAAACCTAATAATGTTGATATGAGACAAGAGGTTTTGGTTTTCACATACGCTGTTTATGCCGCTGCCAGCACACATCGGATGCTAAATATCCGTACCAGTACATACGTCTAACGCTTGAAAACCTAAAAGAACCGAAAGGCAAATGTGAGTCAATATACCACTCGGCCAAAGAGTCCCACCGCAATCGTAGCCATACAAAAATCACCATCACCGTCACAATCATTACCCGCGTCGTCATAACTAATAATCATCTTCATCATAGTTATAATCATAATATTTATTGTTTTAAGATAAAGGAGCAATCACAATGCTCATTATCTTTATCGTACTACTACCTCGTCAACGCATTCCTAATATCTTAGCAAAGTCGGTTCAGTCATCATTGTCGTACCAAGAACATCATAGTCATGATTCTCGTCGTAATCATCATCATCGTCGTCGTCGTCATCATAGTCGTCGTCGTCGTCATCATCATCATCATCATCATCATCGTTATCATCATCATCATCATCATCATCATCATCATCATCATCATCATCATCATCATCATCATCATCATCATCATCATCGTTATCATCGTTATCATCGTTATCATCATCATCATCATCATCATCATCACCATCATCATCATCATCGTTATCATCGTTATCATCATCATCATCATCATCATCATCATCACCATCATCATCATCATCATCACCACCACCACCACCACCACCGCCATCATCATCATCATCATCATCATCATCATCATCATCATCATCATCATCATCATCATCATCATCATCATCATCATCATCATCATCATCACCACCACCACCACCACCACCACCACCACCGCCATCATCATCATCATCATCATCATCATCATCATCATCATCATCATCATCATCA
>OX457046.1:7453406-7483406 GCA_949752735.1 Lumbricus terrestris
TTATATCACCTTTAGTGAGACCACCCACCGTTTTTTTGACGATTCAAATATGTAGCGAAAAAGAAATTTAAAAAAAACGCGTTATTATTAAATCACATCTCAAATAATTGTTATCAAATAGCCTTGATACTACCAGTTGATCATTATTCTTACTATTTTAATAGATATGTAAGATATGTAACAGTGTACCAGAGTAGTTGTGAAGTCACTTAGCAAGATGACAATCAAGTTGATGCAGGCGGCCATCCGCAAAGAACAGAAATACAGAGATCTGCCAACCTCGTACATCTTTCAGCCGGTGGCCATAGAGACGTTGGTCCCGTTTTTGTCAAGCTTGACTTTGCTAACGCGTTTAACAGCCTGCGTCGCGATGTCATACCGAAGGTCGCGCTTTCAGCTATCCCCGAGATATACAGTTTTGTCCATCGAGCCTCTGCTCTTGGGTTTGGCCAATTCTCAATTTCTTCACCAATGGTGCCCAGACATGGTGAGTCGGTGACCCTATCGGTCCTTTGCTTCTTTGCCTGCATCTGCAACCCATTCTACTCTCCTTGCAGTCGACATTCCGATTAGGGCACTTTATACGGACTCTCGTTGGGAGGCCATAGGGGGACAGTAGCCCGGGATGTCGAACTGATTCACCATCTCGGTCCTGCAATGCAATGGGTCTTCATCTGACCTGTGACAAATGTGAGTGGTACTCCAGCTGCGTGAGCTTCGGGGACGATCACCGATAGTCGGATTGACAACACCTGAACCGTGATTCGATCACCCTTCTTGGGGACCCTCTCTTCAGGGGACAGGCTTTAGATTCTGATCTCGAACAACAATGGGTTCTTAAGTGATGCCATCAAAAAACCTATACCGTCTGCCATCGCAAGGCGCGCTTATACTGTTAAGATCCCCATTTGGAGCCCCTAGCATTAGTTACTAGTTATATGCTCCGCTGCTCCCCTTGCTCCGACCACTCAACATTAGAAAGGCTTGGCAACATCATGAGAGTTGGTCTCAAATCCATCGTCAACGTCAAGCTGGACAGCACCCAATGGCTGCAGGCCACGTTGCCCATCAGACAACTCTTGCACTCCAGTCAGCCATTCTTGATCACAGCTCAGCGGTGTCCGATTCGCATTTGGGTGATATCTTGATGGCTCACAGGGAAACACTTCCATCTTGTGTCGACCCGTTGCCAGCTAAACAGGCAACATGGGACAAGCCAGTGATCGATGCGGATAAATCGGCAGTTTGGGGTAACAGCAATACCCCAATTGACCGAGCTCGCTTGCTGGCAGTGAGCTCCCCTCACTCCGACGACTGGTTGACAGTCCTTCCAATTCCATCGTGCGGCCACTGTCTCAGCAATGAGGCAGAGCGCGTGGCAGTTGGCCTTCGGTTGGGTCTGAGTCTCTGCAGCCCACTTCAATGTGGCTGCGGGACTCTGGTTGGCCCCGATGGCCAACGCGGCCTCGCATGAAGATTGGCTTTTGTACGGTCCCTTCGTCATCACGCCATCAATGTTATAAACTTAGTCTGGCGGGCGGTGCAGAGAGCTGCAGCTGTCCCAAGTTCTAAAGAGCCGTCTGGTCTACGTCTATAGACGGCAAGAGACCTGATGGGGCCACACTGATCCCCTTGGGCAGCGGGCAAACATCTAGTCTTGGCTACGACGGTGGTACACACCTGCGCGGCATCCTACATCGCTCACACAGCAAATATGGCGGAATCCGCTGCGGAGCAAGCCGCCGTACGAAAAATCGAGAAGTACGTAGGGCTGCCATCTTCACACCTCTTTGTTCCCATTGCCCTGGAAACACTGGGCCCATCAGCTCTGTGTGGATCAGTTTCATCCGTGAGGTTGGCCAGCGTCTCTCGGTCGTTTCTTGAGATCCGCGGGAGGTGACCTTTCTCTTACAGCGCCTTTCTATCTGTATTCAACGCTACAACGTCATAGCATTTCGTGGCACTTTCACTACCGGTACTGTTGCAGAGGACGAGGCCTGATTTTCTAGACATTGAACAACGACTCCAAGCATACAGTTTTTTTAAAATCCCGATGAATCTAAGGTACCTCGGGTAAAGAAATATATATGGCGTGGGACGGATTCTTGTGCCGCTTCGTAAATTATTATTATTAATTTTATACAGCGGCCTTAGTGTACAAAATGCAACAATCACCGATAAACAGACCGGCATTGCACTTGAAGAAAACAGTTCAACAATGGTCACAAATATGCTTTGCAGTCAAGTCGGCTAACAAGACTTAGACTATCTGAATGTCCTACTGTTCCAGTAAAGGCAATATCTTTATTTGAAAAAGCCTTTTGCCAGTTCCATTCGTCATTGTCAAAGAGTTGCTGTCGGTTAGTTTAGTAACTCCCCAACTTCATCACTTGGACGTTTACCTTTTAATTTATGTAGCGGTCCTATAATGCCAAGTGGTAAAACAGTCATTCTCTCTCAATTTGAACTGCTGCAATGAAGCTAGACATCAACGAGATGGCTTTCTTGGTCTATTAACTGGTATCCGAAACACATTTTTTCACTGTCTCCAAACTGTTTTATCTTCGTCTTTTGCACTGGAGCCCCTCTGATTGGTTTGTGGAAGGGGTTCTATACATTTATAGATGTAATACAATGCAATAGAGAAGCACCATTACACTAATCAATTTATGTATTTTTGCCGTATATCTCTTTCACCCTCAGACAGAAATGATGACTAAGATTGCTAATACTTCCTTCTCCTGTATTGGCAATGCACTCGCCAAGTATTCTAATTTAAAGAATGGCCAGGGTCTAATGACTTACCATGTGCAATCACCAGAAAGCAGAACACGAGCGCCACGAATGTCTTCATCTGAAATAATAAGACATTATTGCACAATCGTGAGCAGTCATCATCTTGCCAAGTATCTGCATTAATTCAAAATAAATTCTACAATTTTGTGAAGTGATGAAAAGTGATTCGTATCACAAAGTGCTCGGTGTAGCTATCAGATGAAAAAAATTTATATAGTATTATAAATAATCTCAAATCATTAGCTCTTGAGACATTGATAAATAATTTTACGTACATGGTGGGCCACAAAAAACCTAAGTTTTTTGCGAATATCTTGGCCAGACTTAGACACAATTCATAGTTACACATGATTGCCAGATTTCATCAAAATATTTCAAACAGAACAAGAGTTTTGTCACTTTTAGTGAAGCCACTCACTGACTTTTGACGAATCAGAAACGTAACGCAACAAATATGAACAAAAACACGATTTATTAAGTTTCATCTCAAATAATAATATTGTTATCGCATAGCCCTTGATATTGCCAGATTATCAAGATTATTGTCATTTAAAAAAGAAACAGGTTACCAGCGTAAACGCACCTCATTGTGAAGTCACTCTAGGTAAGATGAAGCTCAAGTTGGTAAATAAGGAATCTGTCAGATTAATAATTTTGCTATTAAAGCAATGAAATCAAAATATCTATCAAAAATTAAAATGGCCAAGGTGTCAATGACAGACAAAATGTGTATTCAGACACTTTCATGATCAAGATCCTGGAGATATAACGCTTCGAGCTCCGCTTACTCTGACAAACAGCGAGAGCTCAGAAAATAAGAGATGCCAGGAGAGCGGCTCGATGTCAATGGTTCTGGTTTCATTGAGAAAGCCAATGGATTGATAATCAATTTCGGGGCACTATTCTAGGGCACCCCGTCAAAATAACCCAGTCAAAAGAACGCCGTCAAAACAGCCCCGTCATAATCGCCCACCGACAAAACAGCCCCGTCATAATCGATCACCGACACAATAGCCCCGTCAAAATAACCCCGCCAAAACAGCCCGGGGATATTTTGATGGTCTCACTAAAAGTGATATGACTCTTGTTCTCTTTGAAATATTTTGATGAAATCTAACCTGGCCATCATGTGTAAATATGAATTAAGTCCGTAAAATATCACATCAAAATGGTTGTTTCTGACAAAGATATTCGCGAAAAAAAAGACGTAGGGGTCTTTTTTTATGGCCCAACCTGTAGAGTTGCTCTAAATAAATTTTTTGCTCAGTTTGAAGCACTTTAGGCCTACGTACATGTAAATAGCATCACTGCGAGAATAATAATTATTCAAGTTATCTCCACCGACATTAAGCTACGTGAACAACACAATGTTTCCTTTCGCATGCGAAAATTTTTCAATAGTAGCCTACTGATATTCTGCTCAGGTCCAAAATTCTTTTCCTAAAAAAAATTATGCGAACACACAAAAGCAGGCTACATATAAAAATTATAGCGAAATGACTCGACTCGACTTGGGATGACCAAGTCGACTGGGGTCGACTTTTGGGGTCGACTCCCAGGTCTGTGCATACGACAAAGTATTTCCTACGAAAGCAGTAAATAAACTAAAATTGCTTTAATAAATCACATCGATCGTAATGTGCAAAATTCCGCCAAGAAAAAAAGAAAGAACACGAGGAAGACATTACCCTCCTTGTCAATGACTTTGTGAAGATTGCAGATCTGTAGAAGTAACTTTTCTGGCAAAGCAATTCACTTTGGCTCAGCTGCAGACGGTCTTGGCTTTTTATGCTCAATCCTCAAACTAATTACAACGATTAACTTAAAATAAATGTCTGATGACAGGAAGCAATTTCTTTGTCAATTCGACAGTTAACGACGTTCGATTTTTTATAGCTTAAAATGAAAAAAGTGGACCAACCTAAAAATATAGCATAGGCCTATAAGCCTATGCTATATTTTTAGGGTGGTCCAACTTAACATGTAGAAAATTAAAATATCAAATTAGGTCACAGCTGTCGTTGTTTCTGTGTACAAGAGGAGCTTACATGCCAAAAATTAAAAGAATTCAATAATATTTAGATGTGGCTCAAACCTGAACTTATTTGCTGGCATCAGAACTGTCACACGCAGGTCAAGGCTGCAGCTGACGAGGAATCGCGTTCAGCTGAGGCTCCTCTCCTTTCCCCCACTGCGTTGGCAAACGTTAACTAGAGTTTGTCCAGACCATTCTGAAAATGTTTTGGAGCTGCAGAGGATACGCTTCTTGGGGTTTCCAAGTTTATCAGCTGGAATTGAAAAGAGCTAATTAATGTTTGTCTTCAAATGTTGGAAGTTTGGAGTCTACAGCGGAGGATATAATAGTATGGACTTCGGAAATTTGATGAAACAGTCTCAAACACTGGCTTAAAAACTTGAGCATGTACGGTTGTACCCTTATCTAACGCTTATTTAACAAATACTCAACGAGGAGCTCTTGAGGATTTCATGCAACCGTCGTTTGCTCGCATCTTTGAAATCCAGTGGTCTTTGGTCCCCAACCATCTGAACTGAGGGTGGACCGGATGTATGCTTATTAAAAGCGATTTTAAAAAAATGGCTCAATTAGTTTTGACAAAAATCAAACATGATACTTCTGACGAATCACTCTTCATTGGTTCCATGATGGATCTCGGTAAGGCGATGGCTACATTCTACCAAAACGCTGTCAAAAAACAGCACTAGCGCGAAGATTGCGGGCGAGCTTCGACAATTATCGTGGGTCCATCCTTCTTGATAGGACTGCATAGGCGTAGGAGGCGGGGGTCCATGGGGACAAATCCCCCCCAATATCGGGCCAGTCTGTTTTTTCGGGCAATCAGACCCAAGAATACACTAAATAAACTATACATGAAGTTCAACGTTTTATACTGACTCACAAGTCACAACCACCATGGATAATAAATTCGTGGGAAAAGTTCTGAATTCACCTTAGCATTATGTAAATACTGGCAAAATAGCAGCAAATTCACCAGCTGAAATTTTGCCCGAAAGTCGAAAATCGCGCAATTCGTGCGGGCTCAAGCATGGCTCATGAGAGAAATTGCTGTCTCCTAGTCAGAGCTTTCACGGGTCCCTAAACTATCTTATATATGACTATATAACATATATATATAATATATATTATATGAGGGGAAAATATAAACAAATTGAAATAATAAAAGTTCGGACACGACTGGGAGCGCCTCTGAACGGTTCACCCTACTAGAAGTGCTTTATACAGTCGATTAAATTCGGCACAATACAAAACAATATGAAATTACGTATTTATTTAGTTGTTGTTTGAAGATTAAGTTGAAGTAAAAGTGTAGGCCTACATCATAAATTTTGCAGTTTGCATATAGGCCTAAAATTACCCAGCCTGGTTCTTTAAATAAGCCCGGCAGCAGGGTATTTGTCCCACTGCCCCTTCCCCTCGGGTGAGGGCGCAAGAACACAAACTCTACTTTTGTTTATAAAATATAAGCTCAGCGGTGGATCGAGGGTGGGCAATCCGACCATGCCTCCCATTTGACATTTACACAGAACGTAGCACCCAATGACTGAATGCGACTAAAAAAAAAGGTTATCAGGCTTTAAAGTAACGCAGTTGGCACGTTCCTTCTTCATACATTTTAGGAGAAATACTAAACATGGTGGTCAGAAAAATGTCCGGTCAAAGTCGTAAATTGATTCTCCTCCCATTTGCCAACCCCATTCGAAGCTTTCTTGATGCGTCATTGCATAGAACTAAAAGTGCGCGATGTCATTTATTCCGGATTTATTTTTCGGGCAGAAGTAAAATCTGGCCCTCCCCCTGCTGAAATCTCCCCATCGCCTATGTTTGAGAGAAGTAGTTGCCCGGGAAATTTAGGGTTTTAAACACTACTCCACTGTGGTACCCATCGTTGACCGCTAAATATCGGGTTTTCGCCAACCCTCAACCAGAGCTCTGCGCCGGCCGCGCCGCCGCCGCCGCCGCCGCCGCCGACATTTCGTGGGCGCCGCCGCCGCCGATTTTCTTGGGTCGGCGCGCCGACGCCGCCGTCGCCGAAAATTTGTCGGCGCGCCGCCGATGCCACCTTGATTCCTGTATTTCTTTTTGTTGCATTTTTCATCTCTTGCATGATTTCGTGAAAAAATTGTTCCGTCAATGCAAAATATTAACTTTTTTATCTACTTCGATTATTCATAGCAACACCGTTTTTGCGTCAATGCTATGAAACTTATGATCCTACTTATTCTTTCTGACTTTTGGAACAGTGTTCTTAACGTTTAAACTTTGCAGATTTTGCGTTCCAATTTGAATTATGGCAGCAACGTAGGTAAAAAGAACTCCAGGTAGGCCTTAGTGAATTGCTATGCCGTGTGCGCGCGTTCTTGCCTGATAGCTAGTCCGACCTATGCTAAGATGGAACAGAACCTTCTGCCCTCTAGTATTAGGATACACGTTACTATTACGTTGCAAAGAGGTGGCGATCTGCAATTTTATGTAGGCGTTTGGTCGCGTCTGCAGGCTTCTGATTCTCCATTGCCGGCCAGTTACTACCTAATTCCTATTTTTCTTACCAGTATCAAACTCCTACGCTGTACGTAACCTATGCGAAATTTTATGATTAATTAAACTTTCGAATTCTAATAGGCTTGTCTATATGCACAGTGGAGTAATGTTAGGCAATTAGCCAACAAATCCTATTTAGTCAGCAATTTGAGAAACATCTCACAAATGGGATCAGATGTGGAAAAAAGAAACATTTTCCCCATAAAGCAAGTGCAACTTATTGTGACTTGGCTTGCTTCGATCGAAAGACTTGTGCATAGCAATTAGGTTTAAAGAAAGATACTAAGAGTTTCGCGTGGAAGTCTGTCGGATTTTTGTTCCATAAAATAATTCGGAAAGTTGGTGAATTCTGATCATTTTTACTACTCAGTGTGCTTTGAAAAAGAAAAAAAACTGCAAGTACCCCCATCTGTTGACAAGATGGCATGACTTTGTATTCATTCACGATAGCTCACACTTTGCGCCAGACAACATTTGTACGCAAACACAGTATGTATTGTATGTGTGTATGTGTGTATGTATGTATGTATGTATGTATGTAGCCTATGTATGTATGTATGTATGTATGTATGTATGTATGTATGTATGTATGTATATATGTATGTATGTATGTATGTATGTATGTATGTATGTATGTATGTATGTATGTATGTATGTATGTATGTATGTATGTATGTACATACATACATACATACTATGTATGTATGTATGTATGTATGTATGTATGTATGTATGTATGTATGTATGTATGTATGTATCTATGTATGTATGTATGTATGTATGTATGTATGTATGTATGTATGTATGTATGTATGTATGTATGTATGTATGTATGTATGTTTGTATGTATGTATGCATTTAATCTATGTATGTATGTATGCATGTATGTGTCCATGTCTGCATGCACGCAGCTATACAATTTCAGAAGGTCGCGTCAAAAAACTGGACCTCAAGAATTTGTGACGGGTTGAAGTGCAGGTCAACCGTAAAATAGGCAAGTTGCGCCGCCACTGCGCAAACAGTCCTTTTAATTCTATTAGTAGGTTACGTAAGCGGGAGGCCTGGATTTGAAAACATTGTCAAGTGGCTTGTAGATCAAGCCTTTGTAGAATTTTGCAATTAAACGTCTATTCTGAGAATAATTATTTCGCATGAATATTAATATAAGACTAGTTAATTGAAAAAAATAATTGCTGAGCACGCATATCTTTATAACATAGGTTGCATTTGTAAAAAAATAAGCATGCGACCCTGGAGCACTAATTCCACGACGCCGAGCCGCGCCGCCGACGCCGACATTTTGAGGGCGCCGCCGACGCCAATTTTTGTCTGTCGGCGCGCCGCCGCCGCCGACCAAAAATGACCGGCGCGCCGCCGCCGACACTGTCAAGACGGCGCAGGGCTCTGCCCTCAACCCTACCCCCGCTTCCCCAAAAAATCAAACGTGACCCGCCCCGTGTGGGTGCTGGCTGTGGCCTAACGCAATTATTGCAGGCTGTCTGTTCTGTTAGCATGGTTAATATTTCTGTGATCTGCGTTCTTGTGAATAATATTGCTTCAACTGCATTATTGTACACTGTAATCGGTTTCGGTTTGTCAACCGGATTGCTACAGAAATTAGTAAAAAGTATAAGCGAGTATGACGTCATGCGGACTGACGACTCTTTCTAAAGCAGCAGCGTGAGCGGAAATTGATTAGATTCTAAAGCTGTCTTAAAACGCTAATAACTCGAGTTTCAAAGTGAATTAAAAGCTGAAAATAGTCGCGTTGACCTTAAAGTTTGGGTAATAATCAATTGCAAAAATTTTCTTAAACCGACGCTCTGGTATTTCTGAGACCTTTCTATTACGAAGGGTCAAAATCTGTACAAACGAACAAACAAACATACGGACCGACAAATTTTCGGACTTATGATATAAGATATTTCTATTTTTTCTACAGGACTGTGCAATGCTTGAAACAATCCAAACGTTTCATTTCCATATTTCATTATAACTTCTTACTTAACCGACTCAAAGTTGAAGACGGGAAATGCTGACGATCCCACGCCAAGATCGACGGGCTGCACGACGCACACACCCTTCACAGCAGCAAGCGGGGTACCAGTTCTATCACAATCTAGATCAGGCTTCCATTTGGTTGCTGACACGCTCGAGGTTCGCATATAGGCTCGGACTGGCTTGAGCTAGAAGCGGTACTTTACCCACTACTCATGAAGACAGCAAATGCTAATCGAGAACGTCACCTGTCTATCTTTACCGCAACCGACCCACCGTCCTACCCCCCCCCCCCACAATTTAACATATCGTCAGACCTGCTGGCACCGGCCGAGAGCCACACAACCGGATGCGCGCGTGATGAACGAATTTACGACGTTTAGCGGCGTGATAAAAAAGGAAATAATTTTTACCGAAAAACAATAATTTCTTCTACTTTGCCCGTTATCTAAAAATTATTTCTGCCAACAAAAATTAATAGGTCTACTACAGGAAACTAGTGAACGTTTAAGACGACAGGTTGGCAATGAAGACACCTGCGACAACACGACCTTTGCGATCAGGGTCGGCCTTGGCCCAAATGGTGCAGTAGGAAAAGCATGCATTTTGCGCCAAAGACAAAGTGACATTAGGCGCCGCAGGCAAAGGATAGGCCTACATTGGGCGCCTTCAGATTACCACCCAACTTTTTAGCCAGAGTCTTGTATACGCTCAAATGAATATTGAAATAGGGTCTATATTTTTTTATTTTTTTACTTAAGACAGGATACAATTCAATTTTTGCGGAAAATGGTTATAAGTCTAGTGATTAAACTATAAAAATACACCTTTGTGGGAATGGCGCCCCTAGAACTTGGCGCCCCAGGGAACTACCGGCTTTGCCTTTGCCTTTGTCTAAGGACGGCCCTGATTGCGCTAAGTGTCAGGTCGGCTAACCGATACTGCGTGATTGCAAGGGTCCTTTTGCAACCCCTCCCATGGGCGCCCGCACATAAGGGCAAGGGGGGGCACTTGCCCCCCTGGAAAATTGGCACTTATGTTTTTTAACTACTACTTTTTGGTTTTTAACAAATTTCTTTGCATTAATGCACCAATGACACGAATGATACAAACATTGAAAGTCATAAATCTATATGTTTAGAGATTTCTATAGAAATAAACATACTCTTATAAATTTCTGCCATGCATGTTCAAGCTCTTTCTAAGAACTGTAAGAATGACCATTGGCTTTCAATCCTCCTGCGGGTGCCCATGCAAACAGAAGGCCCAATGCCCATCGAGTATGGCCTACTTGAGTGGAGTCCAGCTGTAGTGCAAACAATCACAACTGCAAAAATAGTCCTACTAATGCAAAAATTTGAAATTTCTCAAAGTACACTAAAATTACACCAGGGAGATCTGCTTATTCACCAGCATTGTAATTAAGCTTATATAAAACAAATCTGCTATAGACCAGGCTCAATTTTGTCCATTTTACAAGCTGTCAGTACAGAATCCAGGGAGGTCAAATGTAGATAAACTTGGATAAGGGGCTCTGGTTATCACGCCATGGGATTTACACCCAAAACTGACAAAGATAGGCTTATCTGTTCAAAAGAATAATTTGATACCCATACTTATCTGATCCTCGTATCCTCCACCTTCCTAAACGACACCCGCATTAACAGTTACTTTGACCCACTGGCTACCAGACTCGGATCTCTTTCTGCATGACTACTCTTTGGAATAGGTTTCTAACTCGATGCAGCACATGTGAAAAGCTGGTGCCCTGCAAATTGGCTATCGAGTGGCGCTTTAGAAGCAGCTAGAGGAGAACTTGCCCCTTGAATACCAACATCTAGTTTTCGTTCATTTATTCAGTGTGGGAACTACAGAGGTATCAAACTGTTGGAGGTCGGATTAAAAGTGTATGAAAAGGTGATTGAGAAGCGCATCAGGGAACAAGTCGAGTTGCATGATAATCAGTTCGGCTTCAGACCAGGGAGGGGCACAACAGATGCAGTGTTTATACTAAGACAGGTACAAGAAAAAATACTGGAAGGAAACAACAAAAGATACTGGACCTTTGTGGATATGGAAAAGGCATTCGACAGAGTACCACGGGAAGTCGTCTACTGGAGCCTGAGGAAGAAGGGAGTCTCAGAAAAGATGGTACGGCTGGTAAAGTCAATGTATGAGGGTGCAAGGACAACGGTGAGGAGCGGCCTAGGAAACTCAGGCTCTTTCGAGATTCGGGTGGGGTGCATCAAGGATCATGCCTAAGTCCATTGCTATTCATTATAGTAATGGATGCAGTATCAGAGCATGTAAGAAGAGAGGTGCCTTGGGACATGCTGTATGCGGACGATCTTATTGTGGCAGATGAATCAGGAGAGAAGATGCAGACACGGTTTACGGATTGGCAAACGGCATTGGAAAGCAAAGGTCTGAAAGTGAACATCGCCAAGACAGAAACTATGGTCTGCTCGAAAACAGCTGAGACAGTTAGGATCACGGACAACACAGGAAAGGAACTGAAACAGACGGAAACCTTTAAATATCTTGGTTCGACAATGAATTCCCAGGGTGGCTGTGAGGTCGACATCAGAAACAGCATTAGGTTGGCTTGGCAGAAGTGGAGGGAGTTGACTGCAGTTCTATGTGATGCCAAAATGCCAATACAACTTAAAGGAAAGATATATAAAACAATGGTCAGACCTGTAATGATATATGGGGCAGAGGCTTGGACGATGACGAGAAAGGGAGAGGGATTACTGGAGAGGACGGAAATGAGAATGCTGCGTTGGATGCTGGGAATTTCACTCAGGGATAGAAACAGGAACGAGGACATCCGAAAGAAACTTGGAGTGGCGTGTGTCTCGGACAAAATACGAGAGGCCAGGTTGAGATGGTACGGTCATGTGATGAGAAGAGAGGAAGACAGCTGCCTTAAAAGAATCATGAAGGCAGATGTCTATGGACGACGCAGTCGGGGACGACAAAAGAAGAGATGGGAGGATGCAATACGGGACGACATGAAACATCTCAAACTGAAAAATGAAGACACCAAAGACAGAGGAAAGTGGAAGAAGAGGATCCGAGTGGCTGACCCCTCCGTAGAGAGGGATTAATTCAAGCCTGAAGGAAAAGAAGAAGTTCATTTATTCATTCGTTCATTCTATGGACTTATATAGCGTACCTTTAGGAAACTACTTTTTAACATCTACTTTTTGATTTTTAACAAATATCTAGTGAAACGATTCGTATTAAAAATCATACACAATTTGAAACTGAGAAATTTGCGTAAGAAACCTCTTTGACAAATACCCGTATTCTTAATTTTCAGGTTTGCATTTTCAAGCTCTTGCCACTAAAAATGTTGAAATTTTTTTGCCCCCCCGCAAACATTTCTGCGGGCGCCCATGACCCCTCCCCACACTCCTTCAACCAGATCAGCAGCTGGCACTATAGTAGGTCTGTACGAGAATACGAGTGGTGTCATCGAGCGCGTGAAAATAACTCTAACCTGCTTAAACCCCAAAATTTCGACACTTAGGCCAAGTGCGAGTTACGACGCTATTATTATCAAAATATGGTCAGTTGATGTCTGATTACGGCCGCCGGAGAAGACAGAGAAATGGAAAGACAGACATACAGAAAGATAGACGGACGGACTAACAGAAAGATAGACAGACAGATAGACAGACAGACAGACATACAGACAGGCGACAGAAAATATGGACAGACAGCGAATCGGAGAGAGAGGGGCAGAGGAACCGAGAGCGACCTCCTCGGATGACTGAAGCACACGAATCCACAACGACACTTAACGACGTGACAAAGAGAAAGGGAAACAATTATATTTGAGCCGCTAAACTATAATTTCAACCCAAAATGATAATAGATTATTATTATATCTCTCTTTAACAACAAAAACTGCAGGAAACCACACAGGTATGTCGCGAAGCCCTCACATCCGGAAGTAGCCTAATTCGTACCACTGTCACTGTAATACAGTCGCATCGCAGTAGAATCTTATTAAGGTCAATTCCCGGAGCTTGGCAGATCTCGTCCACCGGGTTCAAAGTCCGTTCTGCGTCGTGTTACCGATTTCCCCTATTATCGTCTTTGCGATAATAGACGCATGGCCGATTAGAAAGTCGTTAACTTCGTCTTAATCCGCTAGGTTCTTCGCACCAGGACACCAGGCCATGGCGCGAGAAGAAGGGCGCGACCACTGATTGAGCGGTATCCGACTACTGCAAAGTAGGGTATGCTTCTAATCTGCCCAGGCGATGCATGAGCTCACCTACCAGTGATTTCATCTCCCCTACTTGTGTCAATTTACCTCGTTCACTTGGTAGTTAATTGGAAGCTGAGGCATTGCAATACATATATTTATCTATACCATTGAGCCCAGTGGCGTAGACAAAGGGGGTTTCGGGGTTAAAACCCTCCATTGGCCTAAGAAAAAAGTTTTTTTAAAGGTTATTTATCCACTTAAATAAGGAAAAACAATTGCCTGTAGTTACAACTATTTTTCTTACTTTATTCCCTTTGTTACTTTATTCCCTTTCTATTTACTGTAATTCTGTTGGATTGGTATCAGAAAGGGCATCCGGCCAGGCCAACAAAAAACCCAACACCCCCATCATAAAATTCCTGGCTACGCCACTGATTGAGCCTATGGGGAACTTTGCGATGACTTTATTGGAATCCTTGCACTGGAGTGTATAGTATGTTTTGAGACCAAGATGACGATTCTAAGCGAATTCGAAGTTGATAAATTGGAAAATCTGTATATCGATCGGCCATTTTGGAAAAAATGGCTGCCATAGGGGCCAGGTGTCAAATCTGCGATGGCCCTGTTGCCAAATCATTGTTAAAGGACATGCTCGTGTTATGTACTAAATTTTATGCTTGTATCTCAAAGTGAACCATCCGTCCATATTTTCGCACTAGACCGCTGCACTGAGTGACTTTAGGCCTACTACTATAAGCCTACTTAAATAAATTGCTGTGCATCATAGGCATCTGCAGAAATATTTGATGGCAAGGAGAACTGAAGTCAGAAAATTACAATGCTAATAATCCACGGGCAGGACATGTGCCATAAGCTTACAAGCGTGAATGATCCGCTATGCATTGTCATAGGGTTCACTGAGTCAATAAATTTAAGCGCAAAAGTGAATCAAGTCAACTTGAACCACTCTTGCACAAACTTGCGATCAAAGCGGTGAACGTTAAGAATGGACTAAGCAATCATGATTCACATATTATGAAATTTCGTATGCGTTGATTAGGCTTTTGTCACTTCTATAACCAATATGTCCCAAATACGCCTTAGCTGAATTAGTTTACCATCATAAAGAATGCATTCGCTTTAGTGAAAAAGTGGTTCAAGGTCAATTTCGACAAAAATGGACTTGAACCACTTTAGAACTAGAGGGCTCAATTACTGTCTGAATTTTACTGGTTGATTCGTTTACACACGCACTCACTCACTCATTCACCCACTCACTCCATCACTCCCTCCCTCACTCCCACCCTCATTCGCTCAATCACTCACTCACTCATTCACCCACTCACTCCATCACTCCCTCCCTCACTCTCTCCCTCATTCGCTCAATCACTCACTCACTCACAGTCTCAAACACATCTATTCTCTGAATCACAGCTGCAGTCAAACCCATACATGCACTTGCATGTGGGGCGCGGTGGTGAAGTGCGTGCATTAATTTTGTTGCCTTGCAGCCGGGGGGATTGCAAGTTCGAATCCACAATTAAGTCGCCGCGTAGGGACCTTGGTCAGATGTTTCACTCGAAATTGGTCAGCGCTTTTGCGTGAAACTCAGATGAAGTGTCCGCGTTGTAGTCTGGATCGCCTATATGAGTAGTGAACTTGAAGTGGCGCTATAGCAAGAGCACATACAGACAAACTTACCGACAGGATGAATGGATGAAGCTGTTTTATTCAAACATACTTACACGAATGACAAGCCACATGACAGATATTTTTAATGCTTCATTTATTGTCTTCGTCTTAAACCGCGGGTTTTCATATAATAATATACAACTTAATAATTAATTTCCATTCAATCATTGAATTGGCTTTCGCTTTGTCTGAATGCAAAATTTTGAACAAAATTTTTCACGTCCGCGTTTGTTCCATCCTGAAAAGAACCAAAGGTACATTTTAATGTAATATACAGTAATTATTAAGAAAGTTATTTTTAAAAGTTTTCACTGCTGGAGCCATTAGCAATTTGTAGCTTTTAGTGGACATTGAATCACGTTAATGATAGCTACCGAAGTGGATTTCCTTATTTTGTTGCAATGGATGTTTATTTTGAACACTGCCATTGCAATTTTAATATTATCTTAATTTTATAACTGCCGTTATTATTATCATTGTTATAATAACAATAACAATGATAAAACAAACAACAACAACAACAACAACAACAATAATAATAATAATAATAATAATAATAATAATAAGACTTAAAAAAAAATAAAAATAAAAATAAAAATAATAATAATAATAATAACAATAAAAGTAATAAAAGTAAAAAGTAATAATAATGATAATAACAATAATTATTATGATTAGGCTATTCTCCTCACATTTGTTTTTATTATGATTATCATTATTATTATTATTATTATTATTATTATTATTATCATTATTATTATTATTATTATTATTATTATTATTATTATTATTATTATTATTATTATTATTATTATTATTATTATTATTATTATTTGTTGTAGTAGTAGTAGTAGTGGTGGTGGTGGTGGTGGTGGTGGTGGTGGTGGTAGTAGTAGTAGTAGTAGTAGTAGTAGTAGTAGTAGTAGTAGTTGTAGTAGTAGTAGTAGTAGGCCTAGTGGTATTACTATTATTATTATTGTTATTATTAAACTGTTTCTTCTTCTTTCAACATTTATTATTTTCAATAGGTTAAGAACAAAAACAAAAACAGAAGTGCGTTCAAGCTTTGAGACGTGACTCACTACCCATGGTAATGGTGCAAAACGTAGGCCTACCTCTAAAAGCAACAGCGCAAAATGTTCATCCCGCTTCTTGTTTTGGTCTGAAGACTTTCATCCGTCATCCAACTTCGTGGTTTGCTTTCAATATTTTAATCCGAAAAAAATAATAGCCTCGAAGCCATTTTCTCCATGTAACCTTCAGCGGCGAATAGTATTTTAGTTACAGATGAAAATATTGATAACAAACCACGAAGTGGGATGACGGATGAAAATCTTCAGACCAAAATAAGAAGCGGGCTGAATTTTTTTTTATTTTTAGTGCAACAAATGCGATGATTGATGCAATTTACAGTTTGCAGGGGGGTAATGTTTAGGAGGGGGTAATCCGAAACCTTTACACCGGTTGTAAGAAGACAAGTTAATAAGTATGCGAATATAGTCGCCATTCCCTGTAGTTTATTTCTCTGGTTCCTCGGTTATTTTGGGTGCAACTTTTTTACGCTTGCGATATCATAACGATCTTCATCTCAAACTGTGAGCGTATGGACCCTCTGCAGTCACTTAAAATGTATTTTTTAGATTCCATATGCAACAAGTTTGTAAGGCAGAAAAATGTCGGGTGTGGTTTCCCCGATTGGTAGCCTGAGAACTGATTGCAATAAAAAGCAATTAATATTTTATTGTTTAGGCTACATCTGCCACATATTAAATTTTTTGGTGTAGTCTAGTGCTTTTAGAGCGTAAGATAAAATGCTGTACTATGTCAAGTACCTATTCATGCGCACTTGCATGAATTGCTGAAGGCCTAACGTAATAATCAAATAGCCTAAGTAAAGCAATTTACTTTATTAAAGGCAAAGCTTGTATACGTTTGCAAACAATAAGAACTTATAGGCCTACAGTTAGGTTCATGTAATATGCTACGTTGCGCTGTAGGCTACTATAATAGGCGCAGCACGCCCACATTCTTGCCAGTCATGCATCGGTTTAACAAATCCCATGTGGATAATGCTGTCCTTTTTATACTATACGTTTTGTGCGTTTGTTTTACTTGTAGGCTATAACTCTTTGTGCAACCATGTTCCAACGCCTTTGAGAAGGAGCACTGCGTTCGACGAGCTAGGCTACCCAACGCGTCGTAAAATTGATTTCTTCTGCTGTAGGCCCATATTTCAGTGGTTCAACTTTAAATCTGATTTATATCCTTGCATTATCGATTCGCATGATTCAGTGCATGGATTGAGATTAGGGCTGCCAACCGTCCCGGATTCGCCGGGACAGTCCCGGAATCGACCCTTTGCGTCCCGTGTCCCGGATTGATCTCAAATTGTCCCGGAATTTGGTCCAGATCGAGCACAATTATTGTTCCTATTGATTTTTGCTTAGCCTTCTAAACTCAGCCATTTGTACGATGATTGTTATGTTCTGCTCTCTATCAGACCTATACATTACATTAATTGTTGGCTGAACATCGGGAGTTAAAGTCTTCAAAACTTTACAAATCACTGATACTCGGTTTTCGGTTTAGCATATTGTGTCCAGTTTTAACGCTTTTTGAGAGAGAGCGTTCAGCATTATGAACGATCTGTTGTCTAACAATCGCAATTACCCGAGCACCGAAAGTTCACTGGCTTATTAAAGCACAACTGTTAGTCTGTTAGTAAGACATGTGCTGATTTCTGCGACTTTGTGCCCAGTGTTCTGGGACTGCACATAAAAATAGGCCCTATAATATATTAATTGGCCTATAGGCCCTAAGCTTAATATGAATTCTGCTCTCCGGTCGCAGAACTTTTCTCAATTTGAGCTCATAAGTCTTACTCTGATAAGCCTATAGGCCTACTATAGGTGACTGGAGTTTGAAATAAAATAAAATAAAATGCTTCTTCTTGAGGTTGATTCTTGTCTTAAATTTAGGCTATAAAATTATGTCTTTTGATGATTTGTCTGAAATTATTAAGGACTTTTTAGTAGATTGCAGATGTAGATTCTATACTGGGATGACACAACTTTTGTTATATTTTGCGCTTCTGTAGGCCTACATTGTGTAAATTGGTAATGGCACATCAAGTGGCTGAAGGCGTCCCGGAATGGCAAA
Source organism: Lumbricus terrestris (assembly GCA_949752735.1). Lineage (NCBI taxonomy): Eukaryota > Metazoa > Annelida > Clitellata > Crassiclitellata > Lumbricidae > Lumbricus > Lumbricus terrestris. The sequence continues at coordinate 7,471,853 of OX457046.1, forward strand.
ATCAAAAGTTGGCAGCCCTAATTGAGATTCGTCTTTTCCTGAACTGTTTCGTGAACCAAAATGTATTAGGTCTATGCTGGCGATGATTGTGGATCGTCAGAAATAAAATGTGTTGGATATTGCTGCAACGATGCCACTTGATACTCGATTATTTTGATTTACGAATGCTTTTTGCTAAGAACTAAAGTTGGGAATGTTGAAAGTTGACAGGGCACGTATCCAGACAGATGGTGACCCGTCAATAGAGCGACCGACAAAAGAGTGCACTGACAAAAGAGTGCACTGACAAAAGAGTGCCGACAAAAGAGTGCACTGACAAAAGAGTGCCGACAAAAGAGTGCACTGACAAAAGAGTGCTGACAAAAGAGTGCTGACAATTATAGGGCGCCGCTCTTAAAAGAAATAATATCGCGATAGAATCGGCCTTGAGGTGATAAAAAAATTTTTTGGAAAAAGACAAGCGATCCACCACCACATGACTTTAATGTTTGACGAGATGTAAAAACAATAAGCTTGTCTAAGAAGTACCGGTATGCAGTAGCAATTTAATGAGATGTTAAAGTACATAATTTTAAGTTGTTTAAACTGGCAGATGTACCAGCGAAGCGGAGATGGCTTTTATGTCTAATGAACATGTTTTCTCAGAAGTAGGGCCTAGGCCTCCCATGTTAAATTTGTTGATGCTGCCTTGTTAATGCTTGCGAACAGTAGTTCTTACATCATTTGCTTATTTAACACACTTATATCACGTGGCAACGACTTTTCCAACCTATCATTTTACCGCTTTCTGCACTCGGGAGATTGGGTTATTTTAAGACTTTTCAGGCACTCATAACATCACTTGATTCTCGTATCAACAAAGCACGATGTGTGAAATAATATTTAAAATATTAATTGTTCTTGGTCGTCGTCGTCGTTCAGTAGTTTTTTTGCTCATGATATTATAACATTTAATTATCACAATTAGACCAACTCTTCAGCGATTTTATTTCCTTTAAGAGCGGCGCTCTCATGTCGACGCTCTTTTGTCGACGCTCTTTTGTCGACGCTCTTTTGTCGGCTCTCTCATGTCGGCGCTCTCATGTCGGCGCTCTTTTGTCGACGCTCTTTTGTCGACGCTCTTTTGTCGGCGCTCTCATGTCGGCGCTCTCATGTCGGCGCTCTTTTGTCGACGCTCTTTTGTCGACGCTCTTTTGTCGGCGCTCTCATGTCGGCGCTCTCATGTCGGTGCTCTTTTGTCGACGCTCTTTTGTCGACGCTCTTTTGTCGGCGCTCTCATGTCGGCGCTCTCATGTCGGCGCTCTTTTGTCGGCGCTCTTTTGTCGACGCTCTTTTGTCGACGCTCTTTTGTCGGCGCTCTCATGTCGGCGCTCTCATGTCGGCGCTCTTTTGTCGACGCTCTTTTGTCGGCGCTCTCATGTCGGCGCTCTCATGTCGGTGCTCTTTTGTCGACGCTCTTTTGTCGACGCTCTTTTGTCGGCGCTCTCATGTCGGCGCTCTCATGTCGGCGCTCTTTTGTCGACGCTCTTTTGTCGACGCTCTTTTGTCGACGCTCTTTTGTCGGCGCTCTCATGTCGGCGCTCTCATGTCGGCGCTCTTTTGTCGACGCTCTTTTGTCGACGCTCTTTTGTCGACGCTCTTTTGTCAGCGCTTTCATGTCGGCTCTCTCATGTCGGCGCTCTTTTGTCGACGCTCTTTTGTCAGTCGCTCTTTTGATTGAGTGCCCAAACAGGCGTAGGCTACTTTATACATTATCTGTCCGACTGAATAAGTTGCCTACACAACAAATGATTTAATCATATACTAACCATGCTAACTCCTTGACTGACCGATAGAATCACTGACTGATTGAATGACTGATTGAATGACTGATTGACTGACTGATTGAAGGTCTGACCGCCTGACTTACTGAGTGACTGAGTCACTGAATGACTGTCTGGCTGCTGACTGACTGAATGACGGATCGATTGACTGACTGACTGAATGGCTGATTGACTGATTGACCTACTCAATAACCCACTCATACAAATGTCATAATAGCCACCTAATTCGTTGACTCACCAGCTCAAACCCACCCATTAATTTATAAACTCACTTACATGGATTTCCTAAATTCAAACGCAAGTTTAAGATAATTTTGCATAACAGTAAGTCATTATTGACAGACATATTGAATGCTTCTGTAACTTTATTATTCTAGTTTTAAACGCTTAACTTCAAGAATGCATGTTTTCAATTTAAATTCTGCTTGATCAAGTACGGTACAGGCTCTTTGGAGTTTTGTAAGAATGCTGAATTTTGAAAATGTCTATGATAATTTTCTGACGAATGCAGACTTTGCGCTGTTTCCACCTGAAATTTAAAAATTATACAGAACCTTCGATGTGATAATTATTTATGAAACTTTGATGGTAGTTTAAAATGATGGAGTCATTTCTAAGTAAGTGGGAGTAGGCCTAATAAAATAACTTTCTTTAATTATTATCCAAAGTTATAATGTTCAATTATGTCATCCATACACTTACATTGCTTTTGTTAAATTTTAGCTATTATTACTATCATTATTATAATTATCATCATCATCATCATCATCATTATGATGTATTATTATGTATTTACATTATTATTATTATTATTATTATTATTGGTATTATTATTATTGTTATTTTTATTACTATTATTATTATTATTATTATTATTATTATTATTATTATTATTATTATTATTATTATTATTATTATTATGTATTTACATTATTATTATTATTATTATTATTATTATTATTATTATTATTATTGGTATTATTATTATTGTTATTTTTATTACTATTATTATTATTATTATCATTATTATTATTATTATCATTATTATTATTATTATTATTATTATTATTAATGTTATTATTATTATCATTATTATTATTCTATCATTATTATAATAATAATAATAATTATTATTATTATTATTATTATTATTATTATTATTATTATGCAACAGGTGGCATTGAGCGATTCGATGAGCCCGCGCTTGGAAGTTGGATACCTCTTGAATATCTCCAAGGCTACTTTATGCCACAGATTTCCAATTGCATTGAGATCCGGGGACCGGGCGGGCCAGTCCAGCGTCTTAACATTGTTCTGTTTCTTCCAGTTGGTCACCAGTTGGGCACGATGACATGGTGCATTGTCATGCTGAAAGGGGAACTGGCCTGGGAAGAGTTGCTGAGCTGATGGCACCATGCACTTCTGCAGTATGCCGATGCACTTGGTTGCGTTGACCATTCCATCGACGATATGCAGACGCCCGACGCCACTGGCAGCCATGCAACACCAAACCATAACGAAAGTAAACAACGCTGGACTGGCCGGTACAAGCCCCAGATCTCAATTCAATTGGCGATGAGCGATTCGATGAGCTCGCACTAAGCAGTTGGATACCTCTTGGATATTTCCAAGCGCAGGCTCATCGAATCGCTCAATGCCACCTGGAATCGAGTTGTCACCCATGACCACCTCGTCAAGATGGTCCACTCGATGCCGAAACGTTGCAGACAAGTGTTGAATAACAAGGGCTGGCCACAAAATATTGGTGCATCACTGACACACAGAAACGGGCTTTTTCAATGTCTCTAAATCATAAAGAGGGCTTACGAGCACACATACCGGTTATTTCATCCCAACACACTGCACTATGCACAAAACAAGCATTAGCGCGTAACAAGTCTTTATGGTCTTTCTCAGACTGCAGGTGTAGTCACGAGGTGACATATTAATTTTCGTTAAATTTGACATGATGAAAGTTTGTTTACTACTGTAGTAAACAAACTTTCATCATGTCAAATTTAACGAAAATTAATATGCCTATAAACTCGAACCGAACAATAAGAAAGCCTTTAATTAACGCCCACATGCTTACCAGTACATTATTTATCTTAATACAGAGGAAATGATGCATATAAACGCAAAATATATGGGTGATGCAAAACTTTTTCACACCACTGTACATACATACACACATACATGAGTCCATACGTAAATTATATGCATAGACTTATTAATGTATTTATATAATGCCATGCATATACCCATGCGCAAATAATTGGCTCTAGGACCATTGCTCATAGGCTGATTGCTCATAGGCTGATTGCTCATAGGCTCATTGCTCATATGTCCAAAATAAACGAACTTAGGCCTAGGTTTAAAACAAATAGCCTACACCGTTTGCTATATCGATGACCTTCTTCACGCCTTAGCTTGTGCTTATCAATTAGGGACAATTAGCGTTGGTAGACTAATACAAAAATGTGTGTCAGCTTCCACAATCACTGACGATTTCTCAGTCTCTTCTTTCTTCTGTAGCGCAGCCTAGGCCTAACCTATTCACTGTATTGCGGTAGCTATGGCTAGTGTATAAGTGTCTAAAGTTCTTAAACTTGTTCACTTACAACAAAGATCAGTTTCTTGTATTTTCTTCTTCGTTCATAACATTCGCAAACAACACAACAATGCATCAACGACGACAAACGATTCAATTGTACGACAGCAACGCAATCTTTTTTATCTTACTGCTCTCTCAAGTTTTCAACGCACGAACCACTGTTCTCTAAACGTCTTCTACACCGACTAGCACTCCTTCTCCTAACGAATCAACTTCTCACTGTCTGAGCGTACACTCTTCCCTCTGTCGCTCTGTCCTTCTCTCTGCCTCTCTCCGTCTGTCTGTCTGTCTGTCTGTCTCTCTCTCTCGCGCGCTCTCCGGCGACGGTCGGCCGAGCCGCGCCAACTTTCCCGCCAGTCAGCCACCTGCAAGCCTGTCTGTCTGTACGCTCAACAATTAGCTGACCTTGAGCTGGTCTATCCGTACGCTCAACGATTAACTGACCAGACGCTATACAAAATTAGCTCACATTACCTCTTTCCTTTCTTTTAAAGAGAGCTAATTATCTATAAAAATTAGCGAACGTACCTTAACTAAACAATGCAAACAGTCCATAATATAATACATCATAAAATATCTTACACTACAATCTAGATAAACAATCGGCTACTACATTCAATTTACCTTTCTTGTAGTTCAACAGAATGTCAAAATTTTGCAATGATAATGACCATCTGACTAACTTAGCAGATTTCGACATTGATTCAGTCAAATAAACTAAAGGATTATGGTCTGTAAACACATTGATTTTAGAACCAATAAGAATTTCTTTCAACTTGTTTAAAGCCCATATGATTGCATAGGCTTCCTTCTCAATCGTCGCCCATCTCCTCTGGGTATCTGTCAGCAGCTTCTGACTGATAAATGAAACGGGACGTTCTATCCCTTCCTTGTCCACCTGCGACAGAACAGCTCCCACAGCAAAATCACTGCTATCACAGTACAAATTAAATGGTTTACCAACCTCAAACATATATAGAATCACATTTGACAAGACAATCTGTTTAAGGGAATCAAAGGATTTCTGATGTGCATCAGTCCAAACAATGTTCTCAGGTACTTTCTTGCTGGTTAAGTCTGTCAATGGTTTAGCAATTTCAGCAAAATTACAAATAAACTGTCTGTAAAACCCAAAAATCCTAAGACTTGTTTCACTTCCTTCCTGGTTTCAGGTTTCTTCAAATTAATCAAACTGTCAATCCTATCTGGATTCATCATCTTCTTCCCTGATCCTATAAGGTGACCGATGAACTTCACCTCACTCTTACCAAACACACATTTCTTCAAGTTCAACGTTACATTATGCAGTCTTATTTGTTTCAAAATTAATTCCAAATGTCTTAAATGAATGTCCCAATCATTGGAATGCACTGCAATGTCATCAACATAAGGTTCAGTAAAATCATGAATCGGTTGCAAAATCATATTTATCGCTTTTACAAAAGTCCGTCCAGAGTTAATCATTCCGAAAGGAACACGCGTAAATTCGTACAGTCCATTATGTGTAACAAACGCAGTCTTCCATTGATCACTCTTTTTCACAGGACAAGTCCAATATGCACTGCGACAGTCCATAACGGAAATAAACTTGGATTTTCCGACTTTGCTTAAGACATCATTGACGATTGGCATAGGATATCTGCAGTTCTCGGTAAAAGAGTTAATGTATCTGTAGTCACAAGCCAATCTCAAGGATCCATCCTTCTTTTTGACAATGACAAGTGGACTTGCCATTCTGCTTGACGATGGTTGAATGATGTTTTCTTTCAGCATCTCTTGTATTTGTTTTTCCACTTCTGCCCGGTATATTAGTGGTATTCGATATGCCACGAATTCTTTTTCTCGAAAGTCTGGTCTCAACACCACTTCATGTTCTACTAATGTACATAGTCCCGGGTTGTCTGAAAATCTGTCTGCATATCGATTCAGTACATCAAGTAATTGTTTCTGCTGTTCGCTCGTAAGATGTCCAATTTGTTCATATTCCAATTGCAGTGATTTCTGTTTTGTCTCTGAATAGTCTTCCTTCAGCGGTATTTCTACCACTGATCCAAATTCGTCATCCTCTTCCACGATCAGACCACAAGACAATGTTCTCGTAATGAACTTCCTCATCTTGTTAGCATGAATAATCCGTCGACCGTTTTCGTTCATGTCCACGAGATACGAATATTTGGATCTTCTTTGCAAGACCGTGCATGGACCATGCCATCGTGAGATCAATTTATTGGTTGACGTTGGATACAGGACGATGACGTTTTCTCCTGGTTCGAATTCTTTATCTTTTGCTCTTTTGTTATATTGACTGGCGTATTGTTTTTGCTTTTCTTCAGCACAACTCTCGGCGAATGTCAAGGCCTTTTCCATGTCTGCTCTTAAATTCTTTAGGTACTTTGCCGGTTGCACTCCAATGTTCGGTGGTAAATTTATCTCTTTGGTCCAGCTTTCTTTAAGAATGGTTAGTGGCCCTCTCGGCAACTTTCCATAGACCAGCAGATACGGTGCCACTCCTGTAGTTGCATTAGGCACTTCTCTCAATGCCCAGACTGTAAATGGAATGATTTTATGCCACTGTCTCGGATTTTCCACAATGACATGATGAACCATCTTCTTGAACGTTTGATTCCATCTCTCCACCAATCCTGCCGCTTCGAATCGAGGACAACATCCCATCAATTATTTCAGAAATTCTCTCGTTAAACTGGCTGTAAAATTCGTTCCTCTATCACTCGTTATCACTGACGGAACTCCCACATCCATGAACAACTTCATCAGAGCTTCGCATACAGCCTTAGCAGTTAATGACTTCATCAAAAAGATTGTCGGCCATCTTGTACATGAGTCCACGATGCACAAGCAATACTTATGCACTGCTGCTGACGTCGGTTCGATTGGTCCTACGACGTCCATGGTCATTCTTCTGAACGGCACATCCTCCCTTGGTATTGGCGTAATCGGTACTCGATCCATCACCAAACTTCGTGCTTTCAACTGACACTTCTCACAGGACTTGCAGAATTTCACCACATCTCTACGCATCCTTGGCCACACAAAGGACAACTTGATACGTTCCCTTGTCTTCTCTTCTCCCAAGTGTCCGCCAAATACTGACTCGTGCGCCAATTCCATCACCTGAATTCTCCTTTCCTTCGGCAACACCAACTGATACACCAACTGGTCCAACATTTGATGCTTCTTATACATCAACCCATTCACCACACTAAACTCTGATCCTTTGTCTTCAGCTATCTTCCACCACGACCTCAGTGACTCGTCATTTCTCTGCTGCTCTTCAAATTTCTTTGCGTCTGCCAATTGTCTTTCATCACTCGTATTCTCGGCAAACAAATCTCTCATACTCGTGTCCCTTTCACCATCACTTCCAGAATCATCATAATCATCACGTTCACATGCAACCATCTCTTCTTCAATTTCATTGTTCCCGGATGTTACTCCTTCTTCTTCTTCTTGAACGCTTTGTTCATCATCGCTTTCGGTGTCCTCATCTAGCAAACTTTCATTTGACTTTTCCTCTTCTCCTTCTTCCACTTCTCTTCTCCGACTCTGTGCTCTTGTAGTCACATTCGCTTGCAATTCTCCTTGCAATACACTCACTGGTGGAACCTCTTTCAGTTCTGCGATTATCTCTGGATGCAGCAAGAACTTTTCTTTGTTATCTTTGCACAAGACTGCTGGAATGCTGGCACATACCAAGGTTAAATATGGCGCGATATTTACTCCCTTGTCCTTCAGTTCTCCTCCCACGTTATGACAACTCATCCGCACCTCTATTTTCACCAACTTAGCTGGAATGGGTTCTCCAGCCACACATTGCAAATGTACTCTGCCAATTTCTTCCACTGTCGCACCTTTCAACAATTCCTCATTGATTACTGGAATCTCAGTACCAGAGTCAATCAGCGCTTTGACTTGCACGGGATGACAACTGTCATCATTTCCACGAATCTCTACATTTACATGCTGTAAATAAGTCTTCTTCATACGTTGACACTCATCTTTGCTTCCAGTTTCTCGACAAGTATCCGTAATGGGAGCAGAATTTACTACTTCTCTCTGTATAGAAAATTGAGGCGTGCACTTCATTACTGACTTCACTTCCGTTTCGCGGTTGTCTTGTTCTTCCGGCTGATTTGGTGCATTCATTACTTGGATCTGATTTACTCTGAGATTTTCTGCACTTCGAGTAAATCTATTTCTCAGATTTGTCATTCTTGGTGGTACTCGACAATCCTTTATCAGATGTTTGTCTGACTGACAATTATGGCAACGTTTCTTACCAATCCCTCTCTGTTCAGTGCTCTCCCGCCTGTAATTGTATGCTGTATCACTTTCTCTTTGGCGTCCCATCACTGGAATTCGACTGTATATTTGTCTGTCACCCGTTGCTTCTCTTCTATCTTGACCAAACTGTCTTCCAGGAGCACCATCATTCCTTACTTCATTACTTCTGGCTTGGTTTCCTGTTTCTTTGTTATTACTATTCCACCTGGTTTGCTTCGAACTATTACCCCATGCTTCATATTTCGGTTTGTCTTGAAACATTAGACCAATTCGATTGCTCACATGTATGTCTGCGAGATCAGCAACATTACTAGCTTCCAAGCATTCAGTACCCTCCTTTGCTAGTACAAACTGCAGTGAACCCTGTGGTAGACATTCTTTCAACTTATCCGCCACCAACAGATCAAATAACTGCTCATAATCTTTGCCCACTCGCCTACTTCTGACATAATAGTTCAACAGATTCTTCAATCTTGCTGTAAACATAGTGTATGTCTCTTCTGCCGTTTTCTTCGCATCTCCAAATCGTGATCGATATTCTCTCGCTGTCAATTTGAATTCTTTCAGTAAATGTTCTTTCACTATGTCGTAATTGTCTAAATTATCAAAAGACAATCGGTTCAACACCGTTCTCGCTCTTGGCGTCATTAGTGGCAACAGCAATTTGACCCAAAACTGCTTTTCCACCGTAAAACTGTTGAATGCATTCTCGACTGTCTCAAAATATAATGGCACCTCCATCATATCATATGGCATCTTAGGTAACACGTGTTTCATTGCATCACCTATCTTTTTAATCTTAGACACCATTGTCTCACTTTCCCGGATCCTATTTCGTTCTAACTCCTCACGGCTTCTTCTTTCGTCTTCATTTCGTTCCCTCAGTCTATTTTGATCTTCTACCCTACGCAGTTCTTCTTGTTCTATCTTTTGCTGCAACAATTCTAACTGCCTTCTGCGTTCCTCCTTTTCTATAGCCATTTCTCGGAGCTGAGCTTCCTTAAGAGCGAGTTTCTTTTGTTCTAATTGTACTTGTTCTTCCCTTTCTCTTTCCGCTTTTTCCAAACTTTCTTTCACCATTTTCAATTCTTCCTGTCGAATCTCTTCGGCTCTTTCTAATTCTGCCAAACGCATGGCTTCTTTGTCTTCTTCGCGAGCCTTTTGCTCTTCAATCTGCTGTTTTCGTATTTCTTCATCACTTTTCCTTGCTCTCTCGTATTCTATCATTAGTTCCATCCTTCTTCGTTCTGCTTCGTCACGATCTTTTTTTGGCTGTTCTAACTGAAGCTGGAACTGCTGCTTCTGCATCTCTATCTCTTCTTGTCTCATCCTTTCTGCTTGTTCAGCTCTTACTTTTTCCTCTAGTCGAATCCTTTCTGTTCGATCTACTCGTTCTTTCTCTTCTTGTCTCCGTTGTTCCTCTTTCTCTTTCTCCTCTTGTCTACGTTGCTCCTCTTTCTCTTCTCGTCTCCGTTGCTCCTCTTTCTCTTCTTGTTTCCGTTCTTTCTCTTCTTGTCTCCGTTGTTCCTCTTTCTCTTTCTCCTCTTGTTTCCGTTCTTTCTTCCGTTTCTTCTTGTCTCCGTTGCTCCTCTTTCTCTTTCTCTTCTTGTCTCCGTTGCTCCTCCCTCATCATCATAAATTGCATCAACGCCTCCATAGACATAGCCTGTGGTTTCTCCTCAACACCACCAATTCCCAGTGCAGTGGGTGGCGCTATCGCTTCTTCTTTAAGCCAAACCTCTGCTAAAGCTCTCATCAAATTTTCTCTTGACATCTCTTCGACTTCTTCCACGTCTAGACCGGCTTCAATTAATAACTTTATTAATCGATCAGAAGACATCTTCTTTATATTAGCTTGCTTTTGTTCTGTGAGTTTCTCCATCTTACTTCCTTACTTCAGTGATTTGCGTGAAGAAATCGAGGGAGTGGCTATGCTTTCTGTGATTGGTTGACTGTTATTTCTATTGCTTGTTTATTCAAGGAGCGAGTTTTGTATACCTCTCTCTGGCGTTGCGTTGTCGTACTGTCGTTCGTATGCCCGTTGTATCTTCTCACCAGTTGTTCGGATGCTCGGAATGCTTCTCCGGTTGCTCAGATGCTCACTCTCCTTCTCCCGTGTGGTCGGCTTCTCGTAATGATTTGAAATCCACTGTCCGTAGCTTGGACTAAAAATCCACCGTTCGTTATTATCCCTCCGTCCGTAACTCGGATACAAAATTCCACCGTCCGTAACTATTCCTCCGGCCGTAAACTTGGATTGACAATCCCACCGTTCGTAAATATTCCTCCGTCCGTAACTTGGATACGATATCCCTCCGTAAACTTGAATTCGAAATCCCACCGTAAACTTGAATTCGAAATTCCCACCGCTGCCACCAAATGTCAGCTTCCACAATCACTGACGATTTCTCAGTCTCTTCTTTCTTCTGTAGCGCAGCCTAGGCCTAACCTATTCACTGTATTGCGGTAGCTATGGCTAGTGTATAAGTGTCTAAAGTTCTTAAACTTGTTCACTTACAACAAAGATCAGTTTCTTGTATTTTCTTCTTCGTTCATAACATTCGCAAACAACACAACAATGCATCAACGACGACAAACGATTCAATTGTACGACAGCAACGCAATCTTTTTATCTTACTGCTCTCTCAAGTTTTCAACGCACCAACCACTGTTCTCTAAACGTCTTCTACACCGACTAGCACTCCTTCTCCTAACGAATCAACTTCTCACTGTCTGAGCGTACACTCTTCCCTCTGTCGCTCTGTCCTTCTCTCTGCCTCTCTCCGTCTGTCTGTCTGTCTGTCTGTCTCTCTCT
>OX457046.1:7488406-7530906 GCA_949752735.1 Lumbricus terrestris
TGTGCAATCGCTTGAAGAAGTAGATCCAATCAGAAGAAATAATAGAATGATTGAACGGTTGAGCTCACCATATGCGTTGGAATAGCCACTCAAAGTTACAAAAATATTCACTTCTCTAATCAATAATAATTGTTGCATTATTCTTTTAAAATTAGGGCTGTTGACTAATCGCCGTTAACGCGTGCGATTAACGCGTTAAAAAATTGCGATTAATTTTTTTACGCGTTAAACGCGCGCGTTAATGAAATACCGTTATATTGACAATATTATTGCTCGCCACAGTATCTCCAATATTGGATTTATGTAATAATCGACGCCAAATGCGCCAAATGAACACGTTGATTTAGTCTAATAGTAAAGCTCAGACCAACGTGCTGACCATCAGCACACAGTAAAATAACCATCCCAAAATAAAATGTGACTGCATGAACTGTCATCCGACTCTGAAGACTAGCCACGAAATCAGTTGTTGAACGATACAGACTCGTTCTACAAATTGAGAATGATCTGGATCCATTGCAGTGGTGGAAGTTACAGAAAGACAAAATACCCAGCCCCAGCTAAGTTAGCTAGGAAATACATAGGATCCCCGGCCACCACGGTCCCATGTGAACGTCTCTTTTCTGTATCTGGCTATGTTGTGAATAAAAAAAGATCCTCACTTGAACCAGCCAACGTAAACAAACTTGTTTGCTTAAGCAATTGGCTAAGTCATTAATTTATTTTTCGAATACGTGCTAGTTTCACCTCTATGTGTTAGTTGAACCCGTAGTTTCACTTTATGGAAGTTATTGCCGTTGTAAAGGTAGGCCTAACTCAGGCTAGCTGAAACTAAAAGGAAAGTAGAAAACTTTTTGGCAGCACTGGCTGATGTGAATTGTTTACTGTTTAGTGCTTAGTCGATTATTACACAGAACTGTTCTGAAATTAAGAGGAATAACAACTAACAATCATTATCTTTCAAGAATTCATTATTTTGCTTTTAGGCTTATGATTAATTGAACTTTTTATAATAAGCTTAGCAAGTAAACAGCTATGTCAGGCAATGTGAAAAATGTCGATTAATATGGCGTTAATTTCGATTAAAAATTTTAATCGTGCGATTAATCGCGAACAAATTTTTTAATCGAACAACGGCTCTATTTAAAATAAATGCCATAATTCATGCAATATAGTTCAAATAACCAATGGCCTCGAACACGTGGCCTGCGGGCCGCATGCTGCCCTTGAACCCAATTAAATAATGCAGCCCGCGACAGACATCTGGATTTTGGTCTTGTTACGCAAAAATTCAGTTAAAAAACCGATTTTGCAGTCCTTTTTGCTGTGGACATTGAATCCGCAAGAGCAGATATAATGATACGGAGTTAGTGGACCTTCATAATGAACAAGAAGAAGCCTGTTATAGGTTGCAACAAAGTTGTTATTCCGGAATTCCGCACCGTTCGTCCACAATACAAATGCTAAAATCTGCGCATGGCTGCAACAGTGCAACACGCAGAGTGACAATGTTTGGCAGTTCCTACACAATATTATGTCAGCAGTTTTATCAGTGATGAAGAATTATAAATTTCAAAGAAGGCCGCGCCTTACAGGTAGCCTACAGGCGAATGTTTGTAAGCTGTAAGAGTCTACACCGATTGGTTGCATCTCAGAAGTTAAAACCAAGCATTAATGCTCTCGTAGTTGGGAAAGGTTAGATGAGTAGCGCTAGCCACATTTGTGACCCATCTGACCAAAAACAGGCCTATTTCGCAATACACGCTTCTGAGATAATGACCAAAATGTGAGAAGAAATTCAATTATTATTTTTTGACAAAAAATGATGAATAAATAAAAACAAAAATTTTGCAAAACATATCGTTTATAAATTAATATTTTTTATGATTCAGTGGTTTTTATTTTTTAAATAATTCAATGATTTTCCCACCATTTTTCACTTTTTGCCATTTATAGTCATATTCGGCATATGGCTAGCATAGCAAATTAGGCATGAGTGAAAAGCCCAGACTTCCCTCTAGCTTATTATGCGATCTGTTTATTTGTTGCACATTTAATATAATTCTGAACATGACTACAAAAGAATCTTGCATTCGAAAGTCATAGTAAACTTTAAATGCATTTTTCTCAGAATTGTAATTTGAACGGTCGAACCATATTTTTACGCATAACCTTGCATAGGAACATTGTAGAGCAATAAGATTTGTGACATTTTGAAGAAGAGACTCTATTCTTTTAGAAAATGTATAAACACTCAAATTGTACAGGATGCGACTTAAGCCTGGTTTTGGTCAGATGGTTCACAGATGTGCAATAAGCTTACGGTTCCCGGACAATTCGTCGCCGGACAATTCGGAGAGGACAATTCGGACCGGACAATTCGGAGAGGACAATTCGGAACCGGACAATTCGGACCGGACAATTCGGACCGGACAATTTGGAGACGGACAATTCGGAGAAAATTTTGGCGAGGACAATTCGGACCCAGACAATTTGGAGCGGACAATTGGGAGCGGACAATTGGGAGCGGACAATTCGGAACCGGACAATTCGGACCGGACAATTCGGACCGGACAATTCGGGCCGAGCAATGCTTAGCAGTCAAAATTATTGATGGAACTCAGATATTCGTATCCATCTCCATCACCCAAATAGACCTACATAGGTTGACCGGATAGGCTACTGGACATCAAAGTCAATCCTAAATCAATTTAGCACCCCTTTTTTCAGTCTGCATGTATGTCTGTTTGTTCGTACGTATGTCTTTTGCCCGTTTGTCTGTCTGTGTCAATACGTATGTCTGCCAATCCATAAATTGTGATCTATGTGTATGTCAGCCGACTCAGCCCACTCACTTTGAACTTGTTTTGGAAACTATAGGATGCTGCGTTTTAACCTTTTGAATCTTTTATAAAATATTATTTCTGACAATAAGTCCAAAATTGCTCGAAAGCAACACTATAGTAAATATCTGTTGTCATAATATTTATATGAATCGACACAATCTGTTCTCATAAATGAATCAGTGTTAATCTGGTCTCATATTGGAGTAGGCTACTAGTGGTGTAAATCTGGTCTAAAACTAGGAGCGGTGTAAATATAGCTTTAAGCAGAAGTCCTATATCTACTGCCAAATCATCGAAGACAATCAAGCGAATGATTACATTTTATTGAAAGTAACATAACTAATAATGTGATAGGCATAAAATGTCAGATATTACTTAGGTCAAGAAGTTCTCAAAGCTAGACCTACGAACTTAAGTTGCACTAAAATATAATAATATTTTAACTAATGATCTGAAACCAGACTATCTGGCTTAAAAGAATAGGACAATATAATTATGTTGGTAAGAAAACTGCAATGATTTAATTGATCTGCCTATAAGTTGGTAATTTAGTTCATTTAACTACTAATTTCAGTTGCTTAGTTTAAGTTTTGGAATTCATGGTCTCGAAAATCAGAGAATGTTTGTTTGGTGCCGTATAATTATTTTATTGCCACACTGTTTTCAAACCATCACAAGCCTATGATGCTTGTCGTAGGCTTGTGATGATTCTGATGTTTCTATTCAACACGATTGTTTGCTATTCAAGAAATAATAAATATATAAAAGTTCGATCTCCGAAAGCGCCTCTTAAGAGTTCATGACTTTATATGCACTCCGAATTATCCGGGTCCGAATTGTCCGTCTCCGAATTGTCCGGTCCAAATTGTCCGTCTCCGAATTGTCCGCTCCGAATTGTCCGCTCCGAAATGTCCGCTCCTAATTGTCCGGGTCCGAATTGTCCGGGTCCGAATTGCCCGCTCCCAATTGTCCGCTCCCAATTGTCCGTCTCCGAATTGTCCGCTCCCAATTGTCCGTCTCCGTATTGTCCGGTCCGAATTGTCCGTTCCGAATTGTCCGGCGACGAATTGTCCGGACACCAAGCTTACCTCTGAATTCATTATGATATCTTAAGGCTTAAAAGCTGCAGCAAATGCAGTTTTAGATACGCCTCTTACTAAAAATTTTGGTGCTCTTTACATCATTGTGGCTCTGAGTTATCAAATTTGTTTGCAATAAAAATATTTGCAGTGTTAATTTTACAGGATTATAATCATTATCGCGTATGATGCAATGACATAATTTCTACATGCATACAAATGATTCACGCGCCTGACATAATAAATTCTATGTTGCGGCCCGCGAGCCATTTTAAATTATCAAATGCGGCTCACATGATGACTCGAGTTTGAAATAAACAGTCAACACGGGCAAACCTGTAGCAGAACATTTCGAAACGGATTCCTTCAAATTTTTTCCTTCAGTAACATACCAAAAATCCGCCATAATCCGACCATGTGGTCACCTCAAAATTGGTTTTAAAAGTAATGAGTTCTCAAGCGTTTTTACATTGGGTATTGGGATGCCTACGACATTTGGTTGGGCGTGGGTGGGATTATTTTGAATATGTTTTCAGGGAAAAATTCTAAGCCAGAAACTGTTTAAAAAGCTTCCCATGCAATTTTCCCGGATCAAACTGTACATTTCCGGGGCTGCTACTACTTATTTCGACTGCAAATCCCACTAACGATACAATTACTTCAGCTACAACTGCAACTGAGTAGACCCCTAGGCCTTCTACAACTTCTTCTACTATTATTATTTTCTATTACTACTGCTACTAAGTACTACTGCTGCTGCTGCTGCTACTACTACTACTACTACTACTACTACTACTACTACTACTACTACTACTACTACTACTACTACTACTTCTACTACTACTACTACTACTATTTATTTTATTTATTTTATTTCAGAAATTTATATAGCGCCTCTTCAAGGTAGGCTACTCAGAAGCGCTCCCGGCCCAGCCACGGCTAAATAAAACAGTTTTTAGGTTCTTAAGGAACAGAGCGGAGTGACCTCTGGGAATTAAGCGCAGTGTAACAGGGAGACCATTCCAAGCTGTAGGGCCTGCAACAGAGAATGAACGACGCTGTCGGATAGCAGTCCGTGAGCGGGGAACCAGAAGCTCAGCGTGGTTCGCCGATCGAAGGGTGGATCGACGCTGAACTCCCAAGGTGGAACAACAGAGTTCTCGAAGATAGGGTGGAGCTAGTCCTTCAATGCACCGCCTAACCAGCGCACAGACCCTGTATGCAATCCGCTGTGGAGAAGGGAGCCAGTGTAAGATGTCCCGCATATAGGATGAGACATGGCCATATTTTGGGATATGGCCAACAAGTCGCGCCGCAGAGCGGAGAACCCGTTCCAGGCAGCCAATCCGGTCAGCCGGTAGTCCATGATAGAGGGTGCTGCAGTAGTCAAGGCGGGAAACTACGAAAGAGTGAACAAGAGTAGAGGCAGCACTAAAAGACAGAGAGCGGGAGACCACCTTAAGTTGACGTAACTGGTAGTAACAGCTTCGGCATAGCAGGTTTATATGCCGAGTGAAAGTTAACTATTGGTCTAAAATAATACCAAGGTCCCGCACAAAAGGTGAGAAAGTAATCAGAGGAAACTCTAATGCTAAGGCTTTCAAGTCAATTTTTGCAAGTTGTTGACGCGTCCCAAACCAGATATATTGCGTCTTGGTAGGGTTCAGTCGCAAACGGTTAGAAGACATCCAGGCTTCAAGGGTTTCCATGGCCCTACAAATTTCTCGAACCGCATCAGCAGCGGCAGATGCTGGGCAGTGAACATATGCCTGGAGGTCATCAGCATAGGATTGACTAAGGATTGAATTTGCCAGTAAGAGTGACCCAAGGTCTGCAGTGTATATTATATATAATAAGGGACCTAGGACAGAGCCTTGGGGCAGTCCAAAAGGGGCAGGTGCCCAGGATGATCTAGAAGCCCCACAAGCGACAGTGTAAGAACGGTCCTGAAGGTAGGAGGTAAGCCAGTTTAGAAAATTTCCTGATATGCCAAAAGAGATAGAAAGTCTAGTTAAAAGGATGTCATGGTCAACCGTGTCGAAGGCTGCGCTCACATCAAACAATGCCAAAAGGGTGACCTGGGAGTTGTCAATGGCCGCATAGATATCCGAAAGAAGGCGAAGAAGTAAAGTCTCCGTGGAGTGGTCTTTCCGGAAACCTGATTGAAAAAAAAGGAAGGAGATCATTTTTATTAAGGTAATGGGTGAGCTGGGCAGCTACAACTTTTTCAATTATTTTAGACAAAAAAGAAACATTTGCTATAGGTCTAAAGTTAGTTGGATCCGCCATATCCGAACTTTCACTCTTAGGCACTGGAACAACGATTGATCGTTTCTGAGACTCGGGAAGGACACCATCACGGAGAGAACTATTGCAGAGGAGTGTTAGGAAAGGGAGTAGAGTGTCAACTAACTCCTGGAGGAGGAAGGTAGGGAGAGGGTCTAGTTCACTACTACTACTACTACTACTACTACTACTACTACTACTACTACTACTACTACTACTACTACTACTACTACTACTACTACTACTACTACTACTACTACTACTACTACTACTACTACTACTACTACTATTACTACTACTACTACTACTACTACTACTACTACTACTACTACTACTACTTCTACTACTACTACTACTACTACTACTACTACTGATACTACTACTAATACTATTGCTGAACACGATGGTGTCCTCAGAATTGTTGTATCGTGTAAGTTTTTTATGAAAAACTACATGCAAAATTTTGACTGAAATGCTCATTATAAGCTTATTGTATACATTTGCAATATACTATAATTTAATTTCATTGGGACAACAAATCAGGCTTTGAGGGGCAAACGGGTGCGATGTGTCACCCGGATTTGTCTCTTTTATAAACTAAACGAAGATTACATATCGTCGTCGTCGTCATCATCATCATCAACATCATGGTCATCAACATGAACACCATGATCATCATCATCGTCATCATCATCATGATCATCATCATGATCATCATCATTATCAGCAGCAGGAGCAGCAACAACAACAACATCATCATCATCGTCATCGTCGTAATCATCATCATCATCATCATCATCATCGTCGTCGTCGTCGTCGTCATCGATATGTTTGACGTTATCTCTGATATCATCTTTGTCATCCTCATCTTCGTCACCTTCGCAATACACAATGGAATGTCATTTGTTATTCACTTACGTTTCTGGATTTTGGGGAGTCCCAAACCTCCTTCAATATGTTTGCATTCCAGTCTTATACGCCGGCAGAACTGTGCCGCATCCACGTCATCAGCAATCCGTGCTGCAATCGTTTGAAGAAGTAGATCCAATCAGAAGAAATAATAGAATGATTAAACGGTCGAATTATGCGTTGGAATAGCCACTCAGAGTTACAAAAATGTTCAATGGAATCACTTCTCTAATCAATAATTGTGTTATTCTTAAAAAAAAATGTTACAGTTCAGGCAATCTACTTCAAATAAACAGTCAACCTATAGGCAAACTTGTAACATAACTTTTCCAAGCGGTTCCCTGCTCAATTTTTCCATGAGTAACATAACCGAAATCCGCCAAAATCCGACCATGTGGTCACCCCAAAATGGGTTTAAAAGTAATGTGGTTTCATGCATTTTTACATTGAGTATTGGGTTGCCTTCGATATTTTATTGGGGAGGGGGTTATTTTGGATATGTTTTTCAGGGAAGAAGTCTTAGAAGAAATTTTTTAGAAGGTTTCTGATGCAATTTTTCCTGATCAAACTGTAAATTTCCGGGACTGCTACTACTTATTTCGACTGCAAATCTCACTATCAATACAAGTGCTTCAACTAAGACTGCAACTGAGTAGGTCCTCTACAACTGCTACTATATCTACTACTACTGATACTTCAGCTACTACTGCTGCTACAGCCGCAGCTATTACTTATAGTAGGCTACTACTTCACTGTTGCTATTTGTTCTATATTTATTTTCTCGTCCTAGTTGGGCCTAAGTGCAATCCATCAGATTTAAAGAAAACTGTCAGAAGAGCTGCGTCTTTCTGGAGTTGACGGTCACCGTCAGCGGATTATTATTACACTGGACAGCAAATTCTAACTTTATTTAGGCCTACTTCCGAAAAATCTTTGACTCTTTTCTGTAGAATTTGACGTGCTGAACACGATGGTGTTCTCAGAATTGTTGTATCACGTAAGGTTTTTGAAAAAAATGACATGCAAGATTTTAACTGAGATGCTCATTATAAGCTTATTGCATAAATCTACAATATGATGATGATGATGATGATGATGATGATGATGGTTCTCTGTCCGAAGGCAGGTTCATTGGCTTTACGCCCCTGGGGATGAGATGAGTGAGGTGGTTTCCCGTTGCCTTCCCCACAGACAATGATGGGTAAGCAACTTGCCAAAGGTCGCTCCGCAGGAGCTTGCGCCCCTTCGACCCACACGTGCTAGCCCGAGATATCTAAATCTCTGAATGTCAACTCCCAGCCCGGGGCTTGAACCGCAGTTGTTGCAACCAACAGACGAATGCCGCTCTCGCTTACCGGTGTAGCTAACTAGGCCAGTATCTACAATATACTATAATGTAATTTCACTGAACAACAAATGAGCTTTGAGCGGAAACCAGGAGCGGTGATGAAACGAAGATTATACAGTTATATCGTCGTCGTCGTCATCATCATCAACATTATCATCAACCACAACAACAGCAACTTCATTATCGTATCGTATCGTATCGTATCTGACCATTTGTAAAGCGCTTCTTGCAGGAAGAGCCTTTCAGAAGCGCTCCCAGTGCGTGCAACTCCGAGAGAAAAGGCAGGTTTTTAGAGAAGAAAAAGATGACGAAAGACTGCCAGAGAGGATGGCAGAGCGAACGGATGGGGGAAAACCATTCCATAGGGAGGGACCTATGCAGGCAAATGATCTAGATTGAGCCATGGCGGTCCTGACGCGAGGAACAAAGAGGTCAAGCCGATCAGAGGACCTAAGAGGACGCATCGAAGTGGCCGAAATGGGGCGCAGCACGAGATCACTAAGATAGGCCTACTTCGGAGCAAGGCCCCGTTGAGACTTTAGAACCAAACTTAGAACTTTAAATTGTATACGAGCTGAGAGTGGAAGCCAGTGAAGTTGTTCAGCCATGAATATAGAAATGTGTGAGAATCGAGGAAGACGGGCAATGAGCCTAGCAGCAGCATTGAGTACGGACTGTAGGGGAGCTAGCCGAACCTTACGGAGGCCAACAAGGACAGAATTACAATAGTCAATCCGAGAACAGACGAAGGCGTGGACAATGGAGGTAAAGATCGAAGATGAAACAGATTTGCGAATAGCCTTCAAACGCCTTAACTGGAAGTAGGAAGAGCGAGTGATCTTGGCAATGTGTTCGGTAAAGGTTAGAGAACTATCTAGGGTGACGCCCAGGTCTCGAACACTAGACGAAAAGTTGAAGTGAGGGAAAGTTTGAGAGAGTACCGAGTAGTCAAGTTTTTGGAGCTGCTTGGAAGTGCCGAACCAAATCAGCTGGGTTTTTGAAGAGTTGAGGGAAAGACGATTCGAAGACATCCAGATATGGAGATCTAGAGATAGACCATCAATTTGGCTAGCAAGAAGAGTTGAGCAGAAGGGGGTCCGTGCACATAGGCTTGAACATCATCAGCGAAAAGATGGCCATTAGCAGAATGGTTGGGGAAAAGAGAGGGAATGCCAGCCATGTAAAGGATGAATAAGAGCGGGCCTACACTATAATCATTATCGTCATCGACATAGTTGACGTCATCTCTGATATCATCTTCGTCATCTTCATCTTCGTCACCTTCGCAATACACAATGGTAAGTCATTTGTTATTCACTTACATTTGTCGACATCAAGAATTTTACATTCCAGTGTGATAGCCCGGCAGTGCTGTACCGCATACCGGTCAATCGGAACTGCAATCGTTTGAAGAAGTAGATCCAATCAGAATAAATAATAAAATCAATAAAATAGTTACAAAATTAATCTAATCAATAATTGTGCTATTCCTTAAAATAATTATGTGTTATAGTTCAGTCAACATGGACCGACTTGTAGCAGAGCCTTTCCAAACGGTTTCCTGCTCAATTTTTCAATGAGTGGCATTAGCAAAATCCGCCAAAATCCAAACCATGTGGTCAGTGGTCACCCAAAAATTGGTTTTAAAAAATGTGTTCTTATTCATTTGTGCATTTAGTATTTGGTTGGCTACGACACTTGGGGGTAGATTTTGGATATGTTTTCAGGAAAGAACTCATAGCCATTAACTGCTTAGAAAGCTTCTGATGCAATTTTTCCCGCACCAAATTGTAAATTACCGGGGCTGCTACTACTTATTTCGACTGCAAAACTCACTATCAATACCATTACTTCAACTACAACTGCAATTGTAAACGGCGTGCAAGATTTCAACTGAAAATAATGCTCATAACGCGCCCCTAGAACTACATAGTTCTATGTCCACTTTTTTGCGAAACTGAGAAAAACGAATTTTAAGATTTGGTGACGAAAATGTTTTTCCCTGTTTCATTGATGGCGATTAAATTTACATTTTAGGACAGCACTGTTTTTTTCCTAGTATGATCATAATGTTTATTTTGAACATAATTTAAATTTAATAGGAGTAATTTATATAAAATTATGGCAGGGGTGACATTTTTTGGACATAGAACAATAATAGCATTAAGAATGTCGCGATTATGGACACAGAAAACTATACGATTGCGTTCTATGTTCAATAGCAACTCTATTACACAACAATTTTGAAGAGACGTCGTACTGTCATATTTCCGTTTGGCTGGAACTTTTTTACAGAATACTATAATATTTCTTAAAAGCTATCCTTTTAATCTTAGATTCGAACTGCCGGTTAAAACAATTGTCTACATTTCGGTTTTTTTGGCAAGTTGCCAAAGCGTCACCATTATTTCAGGCAACAAGTCCGGGTCACGTGTTCTAATCTCTCACTGCTATTGGCCATGGACATAACGCAGTACAGAAATATTTCACACATCCATAAATCGCTGTTATTTTTTAGGACATAGCCCATGTCACCTAACAAGCACGTGACACAAATTACACTTTCTATTGGTTGTGGACATGTGCCTCTATAACCTTGAAGGGCCTTCCAAATTTATGGACACAGAACTATTCTGTCCTGGCATATAGAGCTTTACAAAGCGTTTCCAGTTAAGCTAGACGGCTGAGGTCATAGCCAATGTCACCGCCATTACGGATATAGCATTAGGTTGATTTTTCAAAAAAGTGGACATAGTACTATATTATTCTAAGGGCGTGTTAATTGCATACATTTACAATATCATCATCATCACTATCATTGGGCTCAATGCCCGTAAGAGTCCGACGCCACTCTCTGTCTGAGTCTGTCTCGCGTCATGCTGCCCAGCTTCAACAGGTCCGGTCAGCAGGTCTGCTCCATACCATTAGCATCTTGAAGCAGCTAGACCGCCTTGTCTAACTGAAGAGAATATTGGGAGAGAGAGGCATGAAGGACAACCTGGGTCAATGCCCGTATGTGTCCCACGCTCTCCCCGACTCTCTCCACCGGTCTGTTCTGACCGGCCTGTGCATGTCTGCTCCACATCATGACACCTTGAAGCATCTGGGTCGCTATGCCACTTGTGTATGTCACTAAGTCTTGTGTCGGGGTTTTTGCGGATTTCAATCCTCTTGGTCTTTTACTGCCAGCGTATCGCCACCCATCTGGCAAACCTTCCTCCTTTGTCCGGTCTTAGGACAGACACAGGGACGTTGTAGGTACCCTGTGGCGGAGGATGGATGAAGTTTAACGTCGTGCCCAGGACAAACATTTACAATATACAATAATTTAATTTCATTAGACAACAAAAATAATGAGTGTAACCGGGTGCGGTGTGTCACCCGGATTTGTCTCTTCTATAATTAAACGACGATTATATGTCGTCGTCGTCATCATCATCATCGTCATCATCATCATCACCACCATCATCATCATCATCATCATCATCATCATCATCATCATCATCATCATCATCATCATCATCATCATCATCATCATCATCATCATCATCATCATCATCATCAACAACAACAACAACAACAGCATTATTATCATTATCGTCATCGACATATTTGACGTTATCTCTGATATCATCTTCGTCACATTCGCAACACACAATGGAAAGTCATTTGTTATTCACTTACATCTCCCGTCATCTTTTCCTGCAAGAATTTCAAGAACAGTGCATTGCAGTCTGATAGCCGAGCAGAGATCTCCCATAGCCGACCCGTCATCAATCAGTGCTGCAACCGTTCGAAGAAGAAGATCCAATCAGAATAAACAATAAAATGGTTAAACGGTTGAGTTCACCATAATTATGCGTTGGAATAGCCACTCAAAGTTACAAAAATGTTCATTTGAATCTCTTCTCCAATCAATAATTGTGTTATTCTTAAAAATAAATGCTATAGTTCAGACATTATAGTTCAAATAAACAGTCAACCTGGCAAACTTGTAAAAGAACCTTCCCAAACGGTTTACTGCTCATTTTTTCCATGTGTTTTATAACCAAAATTTGCCGAAATCCGACCATGTGGTCAACCCAAAATTGGTTTTAAAAATAATGTGTCTTCATGCATTTTTACATTGAGTATTGGGTCGCCTACGATTTTTTTGGCAGGGAGGGTTTTCGGATTTTCCTGGGAAACATTCTTAGCCAGAAACTGTTTAGAAAGCTTCTGATGCAATTTTTCCCGGGTCAAACTTTAAATTTACTGGACTGTTACTACTTATTTCGACTGCAAATCTCACTATCAATACAATTACTAATCTTCAACTACAACTGCAACTCAGTATAGGCCTTCTACAACCGCTTCTACTGCTACCTGTTCTACTGCTACTTCTACCAGTACTACTACTACTACTACTACTACTACTACTACTACAACTACTACTACAACTACTACTACTACTACTACCACTACTACTACTACTACTACTAATACTACTACTACTACTACTACTACTACTACTACTACT
This sequence comes from Lumbricus terrestris, assembly GCA_949752735.1. Classification (NCBI taxonomy): domain Eukaryota; kingdom Metazoa; phylum Annelida; class Clitellata; order Crassiclitellata; family Lumbricidae; genus Lumbricus; species Lumbricus terrestris. The sequence goes on from OX457046.1 coordinate 7,501,394, forward strand.
ACTACTACTACTACTACTACTACTACTACTATTTCAAAGAGAGCTGCTATTACTTCTAGTAGGCTACTAATTCACTGTTGCTATTTTTCTATATTTATTTTCTCGTCCTAGTTAGGTAAAAAAAAGCTTCACATTCTTGGGATCGCTGATCGAAAAAGAGGGAAAATGTGATCCAGAAATAAAACGAAGGATAGCGATAGGGAAAACCGCAATGATTGGTCTGGAAAGGATATGGAAAGACAAACATGTAAGTTTAGATACTAAAAAGAGGCTCGTGAGAGCACTAATCTTTCCTACGATATTATATGGCTGCGAGACATGGACAAAGACAAAGATTATGGAGAAAAAGATTAACGCATGCGAAATGTGGATTTGGAGGAAGATGTTGAGAATATCTTGGACAGAGAAAAGAACGAACGAATCTATAAGAATGGAGTTAGGAGTGGAAAACGAAGAGTCGTTAAAACAACTCGCGACAAGATTGAAGCTAAGATTCTTCGGGCATGTAATGCGATCTGATGGTTTGGAGAAGGAAATGATGCTGGCTTGTGGTGAGGGAAAGAGAAGACTCGGCAGACCAAGGATGAAATGGATGGACGAGATACACGACATAACTGGCATGAATTTGGAAGAACTGAGGGACTTGTCTGCGAACAGAGAACATTGGAGAATGTGTGTCAGGACGATCGCTAGAGCTCTACGAGCTGACAGCACAAGGTGACAAGGCGACAAGGTGAGTTAGGCCTAAGTCCATTCCATCAGATTCTAAGACACTGTCTAGGGCCCCAGAAAATCGCGATCTTGCGCAGCGCAAAATTTGCGCAAATTTCCAGGTTTAGCGCAACAGCGCAAAAATTGGCAATTCGCGCGATTTTGGGGCAAATTTTGACAAAATCTTGCCAATTTATCTAATTTGGGCTTTGATTGACCTAAAAATCACTTCGGCGCGTGGCAGTTCAAGTTAGCAACGAGGGCCGATGGGCGATAAGTAAAATGGCGGCCGCCGAATGCGATGAAAATATAGAGGAATTTTCAGTTAAAGATCGTTATTTTTAGTAGTAATGCACAAACTTAACGTGTAATTTCCAGAACTTCACGGTCACACAATAAAATGTGTTAGACGAAGTTTCTCAAAGCGGTCACAAAGAAGCGTCGCGCGCTGTCTCGGCTTATGACAGAACGAACGCATTTTATCTATAGGCGTCAGGCGGGCACGCTAAGACGGAAATCTACTATACAGCACGCTTCTGTAACTTGGTGATTCATTATAATATAGGTATATAGACTATTTTGAAGTTGTATTTGTAATGAGCGTAGATTTCGGTTGCATAAATGTTGCAAAATTAAAATTCTTGGCGATCGTCTTAATACATTCATCTCACGGTTATATAAGAACTTTATAACTGCATGTTTTGCTTGATTGTCTAATTTCTAGAACGCCAAAGCTTTACACTAAATGACAAAAACACTGTTATATACTTTTGTACACTGATTCAATGAAAAAATAACGAACATTATCATTTTTTAACTTGCGCAAAAATCGCGCAAATTTATCGTTTTTGGTGCGCAATTTTTTTCAATTTTTTGGCGCAAATTTCTGGGGGGCCTAACTGTCAGAAGAGCTGCGTCTTTCTGGAGTTGACGGTCACCGCCAGCGGATTATTATTACACTGGACAGCAAATTCTAACTTTATTTAGGCCTACTTCCGAAAAATCTTTGACTCTTTTCTGTAGAATTTGACGTGATGAATCCGATGGTGTTCTCAGAATTGTTGTATCACGTAAGGTTTTTGAGAAAAACGGCATGCAAGATTTTAACCGAAATGCTCAGATGGTGCATACATTTATAACTAGCTGGGGTACCCGGCGCTGCCCGGGAAATTTAGGATACGAACCGCTCCCGGCCGCAACCACACCACACTCCACCGCATCACACCCCCACCCCACAACACCCCACCACACTCCGACCTCCACCGGTACGCCACCCGTGAAATTTGGGTCTTCAGAAAAAATTCTCCCCACCCCAATCCCCATACTCCACACCCCCTGCCCAACTTCTACCCCAACCCCATGCCATACTCACCCCAACTTCCCACCCATTCCCACTCCCCACACTCCCACCCCTCCCCACCCGCCCCGCCCACAACCCCACACCTCCCCACCTCACTCCCCCTCACCCACCCCACCCCTCCACACCCCACCCAACCCCACTCCACCCACTCCCACCCGCCACCCCGACCGCACCACACTACACTCCGACCTCCACAGGTACACCACCCGTGAAATTTGTGAATCCAGAAAATTTCCCTCCCACCACCATCCCCACCCCACCCCATCCGACCCCACCGACCACACCACACTCCCACCTCGACCGGTACGCCACCCGTGAAATTTTGGTTTTCAAGAAAATTTTCTCCCCACCGCCCCCACGCCCTCCCCCACCCACACCCATGCCCCACCCGGCCCCTGCGGGCCGAGGTGTGGGCTGAGTAGAGGCGAGGTGGTCCGCGTACAAATGTGTGTAACTGTGAAACTATGTCAAGAGAATGGAAATTTAGAGCGAAAATTAGGGCTTTCGCAACCCCCACCGTGGCCCCCATGGTGGTAGAGATTCGCCAACCACTCCACCGGGTGGCTCTGATGACCTTCTGTCTAGGTACAAAGCTTCAGATGAATTGCCAAAAAAGTGGAAAAAATGTGGGGGTTCGCCCTCCACTCTGGCCCCTCCATGGTGGTAGAGAATCGCCAACCTTTCGTTGGGGTGTCTCATGCCGAGACCTACACAGTATTGACGGTTTGGAGTGAAAAGCTCAAAAACTGTGGAAATGCCACCCGGTCAAACAGACAGACAGACATACAGACAGAATCTTCTCTTTATTTATATAGATATAGGCTACTATAGCCAAATTTAATTTTTTTTGACGGCAAATCCATATAACAGTTTTGTCTCATAATATTGGCTGCTGATGATGACTTTATCACTCAGAAATGTTGAGAAACATGGAATTATATGTTTTCAGAGTTATTCCCTGTTCAGTTGCACGTTATTCTGTATATATAGAATGTATCTAATGCTGCTAAAGTTCCACAAGTAAAAAAATGCTTTGATGCTGATTTAATGTAATTTGGAGTTCCACAGTTACCAAGAAAAGTGTCCGCAGCATCCTTCAGTGTTTTCCAGGCGATTGTCTCTGGTCCCTCCCATAGATGTTCAAACTGCTTGTTATAATGTTATTGGGTGCTGTTATTGATGATGTGTCTGATCTGTGAACCCACAAATTGCCTCTCTTGATCTTGGCATCACTCATTCTTGGGAACTTCTGTTGCAGATAAAAAAAACTTTCATCATTTTTGTGCATAGACTTTACCAAAGGTTTTCAATAGTTCCAGCTTTAATTGAAGAGAAGGCAGAAACATCTTTGTCGGATTGATATCTGCCCAATACAGTCTTGAATCCAGTTGTTCTGCTTTTGGTTTCGACAAACCTAAGTCTCTGAAAATGATGAGGCTCGCCAGGCATAGACCTACCAATTTCAAAATCTGGATCACTGTTAGCAGCTGCATACTCGTTCCTGGCTGGATCAACGCAGCAGCATCTTCATCTTCGTCGTCTAAACTCCATTTCTCTTGTGGCTTCGCTGTTTGAAGACTTTCATTGTGTGGCGTTGGTATAATTGTCGAAAGAGGAACCGGGTATTCAGTTTCCTTTCTTATGCTTGTCCGAGAAGCGAGAACCATTAGTGAGACAAACTTAGCATTCCGTCACAGTCATGATCTTTCTGTTCTCGACAGACAATCGGGACGGCAAACGGCATTACCTTCGCAGGACCCCGGAGTCAAACTCAAATATCTACAGCACATCTTCCACTGCAAATGAGAGGCACACATTCCTTGGCTTTCTCTCCAGTCTTGCAACCAAAGTACAGACCCAAGTTTATTTATTATGCAAGACAAACATTTATGTAAAGATGTCCTAAGTGCATGCCTGGACAAACCTCATCTGCACGAAGCTTATTATAGGGTAATAGCTGAAAATATGGAAATAAATAGAAAAATTGAAGATTTCTCAAGATTTCTCAAACACGTTACTTGAAGGAACAATTTCAAGGTGATTTTCATGATCAGCAGCAGAAACTGCATAAGAAACACCTAGAAGTGTTCAGGAAGGAAAATCACTGTTGTTCAGTGAATTATTATTATTATTATTTTTTTTTATGCCCCGAGGTATTTAGGATCCCTCAGGGACTTGAATATTAATTAAGAACAGAATAAAAACATCTGGAACGGCACCTAGTCGTCGTAGAGATCCTGCGCTGGAAAGGCACCGCGGAGTTATTATTATTATTATTATCATTATTATTATTATTATTATTATTATTATTATTATTATTATGATTATTATTATTATTATTATTATTATTATTATTATTATTATTATTATTATAAACAACTTCTTTTATTGCAAAACATTATTATTGTTATAATTTTTTTTTATAATTTCAACATTTATTAAAACACCACTCAAGCTTAAAACAAAACTAAACAACAGAAATGTGCTCAAGCGTCCTCGGGGTGTGGTGCAAAGTTTCCTCTAAAAGCAGCGGCGTTGAACCGCTGTGTGCAGATTGAAATCCTCTGGAAGAGGTAGGCAATCTCCACTGGATCGCCGGAAACAGCGGCACTACGGCGGCCTAACTCTAAAAACAATTCTCGACCAGCGCGATTGATGGAGTCCAACGTTTCAATAGCAATGGTGCAAGAACGTAGGCATAGCCTACCTCTAAAAGCAACGGCATTAAACGTTGTGTGCAGATTGAAAGTCTCGGGAAGAGTTTGGTTATTTTTTTGATCGCTGGAAACAGCAGCAACGCGGCGGCCCATACCCAATGAGACGCGACCCATGCGCGTGATTGATAAGGCCCAACGTTTCAATTGCAATGGGCACAAACTCGTGGGAGACAGGATGCGTGAAGTAAGCTTACTTGTTGCATTTCCTATCCGCCGCATGTTTCACCACTTCTCATGTAGCCTACCGTTGCTGACAGATGTACATGACATGTATTTAGGAGACAGCACATGGCACGAAAAGTAGCAAGGCCGTATTTTGGGAGGTGTTTTGGGTGTCTGAACACCCCCGAAAAGGAAAATTAAAAATAATATAATATAATACATTTACTAGGACATAACGAAAAAGACATGAAATAAAACTATTAAAACACCCCGAAATGAAAATGTAAACAAAATAGAACTCATAGCACATAATAAAAAAAAACGAAAAACATGAAATTGAGCGGCAAAGGATAAGAAAACTGTTTCGGATGACCAAAAAAGGTCGTCAGAAATATTGACGACTAAAAAAGGTCGTAAGAAATGATCCGCCGAAGAAACCCCCGCCCCCAATCAAATCCTGGCTTCGGTCTTGAAAAGTAGTAAGGTCCAGTTTCTGCCCGTTTATAACCCGACTGTCCGCGTGCATTGGCGCCTGATGGAGGAAAGGAACTACGCGGTCCGTCGCACCAGAGCAAATTGCTCAGTGATGGCGTCAAACTCAGCTTAGGCTAATACATCTTTTTTAAATCCAAGGTTACTATTTCCAACCGAAAACTAAACCTGTGTGTCTTATAATTGACCAAGCGACCAAACGGCTTTGGCCACCCATTATTATTATTATTACATAAATTTATTACGCGCGCAAGGTCACACCAAAGTGTGAATCTGAGGCGCGAATAGTTAGCCGCCAGAGGAAGATGCAGTTAAAGGTCCATGTGCTTGAAAGCCAAAGAGAAATAGTGAGTTTTGAGCCGTTTTTTGAAGGTAGGGAGTGAATTTGAGCAACGAAGAGAGAGTGGAAGTAGACTCCATTCTTTGGGAGCAGAGGCATGGAATGCACGTGAGCCCATAACAGTTCTGCATCGAGGCTCAGCTAAAAGACCCATGCTTGATGATCGCAGGCAACGAGGAGGAATGTAAGGAGTAAGCAGCGACTGAAGGTAGGGAGGAGTTCCGGTAGAGAGGGATTTGTAGGTTAAACAGGCGAATTTAAATTTAATCCTGAACTCGACAGGAAGCCAATGCAGCTGATGAAGTAAAACTGAAAGAACTTGATCATAGTGGGACACGCAGCACAACCCGAGCTAAGGAATTTTGGATGCGTTGCAGCCTATGAAATGCCAACAAAAATCGCATTAGCATAATCAAGGCGAGAGGAAACAAGGGAGCAAGCTAAAGTCTTCGACATAACCTTAGTCAGAGCCGACCTAATGTGACGTATTGCCCCGATGTGATACAAAGGTTAGTTACATGCATCCGAAAAGTAAGCATACTGTCAATAGTAACCCCAAGAGTTTTAACAGAATCTGATAATGGTACTGCGGAGCCTGCGAGGTCGATGCTGGTAAGTGAAGGAAAAGAACGCAGGCGTTGTCGTGACCCGAACAAAATTGCATCAGACTTGTTTGGGTTTATAGCCAAACCGTTAAAACAAAACCAGGCATATAAAGATGAAAGGCACTCCTCAAGTTTAAGTTTACCAGACTGATCAGTGTGTGACAGAGCAATATGGAGCTGAGTGTCGTCCGCGTACTGCTGTAATTGGACACCAAAATGATTAGCTATGCGATAAATTGGGGAGGTAAAGACTGTGAATAATAGAGGACCAAGGACAGATCCCTGTGGAACTCCAGCAGTGCAAATCGTGGGTTCAGACCGAGCGGTACCGATGCCTACCTGCTGATTCCTGCCACCCAGATAAGACGTTAACCAGTTTAAAGAAGTACCAGAGACACCGAAGCTTTTCGTGAGTCTAGAAAGAAGTAATTGATGGTCTACGGTATCGAAAGCAGCACTGAGGTCAAGACATACAGAAAGGCAGGCTTTTCCATTGTCAATAGACGAAAAGATGTTGTCCAGCGTGGATGTAAGGGCAGTCTCAGTGGAATAGCCTTCACGATAAGCTGACTGAAAAGGACTGAAGTTGGGAGAAGAAGTGATGTGTTTCTTGATGCGATTAAGAAAGAGACGTTCAAGGATCTTGGAAATGTTATTTAGGTTCGAGATAGGTCTGAAGTTAGACAGATTATTGGAATCAAGGTCAGGTTTTTTAAGCAAAGGTGTAACTAAAGCAGACTTAACCCTCAGGCTACCAAGCTTTTTTGTAACACTGACTACCAAGGGGGAGTGGTTACCACTCCCCCTGATTTTGGGTTTGGTTTGAGATATCATAACTTCTAATACACCATTTGATTCAGCATTCATTTCTGCACAAAATGGTATATTTAGGTTTAGAAAATATGAATGCCCCCGAAATTATGAATTTTTTACCATGGGTACCTGTCGATTCCACAAAATGTATACTTACGCATAGGGAATATATTAGATGTTGTGTGTTTTTTTTACATGATTTATATATAAAAAGTAGTTTACATATAAAAAGTCCAATATTCAACTATAAAAACTAGTAAAAAGTCTGTTTTATGTTCAATCAAAACAAAAAAACATGTTTTAGCCGCTGAAAAACGTGTACGCAGACATATCGGCTTGCGTTGCAAAAAACCCAACATTTTCACACATTTTAATTTATTTTGAGCACTTCCGTTCATCAAAAGACAAAATTATTTAGTATCAGAAAATAGTCCTAAATGCCCTCTACAGAATGGCATAATTTACTTCTATTAAAAAATAAATTATGGATAAGTTATAATAGAAAAAGCATGACATTTGTATGAAAATAAAACACCTTTATATCTATATTAATTTATTTTGAGCACTTCCGGTTGTCAAAAGACAACTCAGTGAGCATGGAAATGTAGCCCCACATTCCCTCTATAGAATGGTATAATTTGTGTCTTTTAATATTAAAGGGCGGAAAAGTCACAGACGATATTCTATGGGGGTGGTATCCACCCCCCTGGTACCTTGGGTATATCGGATGTAACTTTTGAACGGTAGGGGGCATCATCAAAAATGTTAGCTCAAAATGTGTCCCAATGAACCCTCTACAGCTACCTATTTTTTCAAAATTTTATTCCTGACGGAACGCGTTTGATTTGCGAAAAACCTAGGGGGATGGCAACCACCCCCTTGGTAGCCCGAGGGTTAAGGCATGACGGGAAACATCCTTCAGCAAAAGACAAGTTGGCCAGGTGTGCAATAAGGTGGGAGAAAACATCAGAACAAGAAACAATAAGAAGTGTAGGTATAAAGTCCATAGGGGATGATTTAGGTACCAAGCTTCTGAGAAGATTGTATACTTCCAAGTAGATAACAGGAGGAAGGTCATTAAAGGTAGATTCAGACAAGTCAGAATCAAGCAGTAGATCATTCCATACTAAGTTGGCAGCACATCTAGTAATTTTACATTTAAGGTCATCAATCTTGTTAACAAAATATGTAGCAAAGCTAGAGCATAAAGACTGGTTCTCAGTATTCCCATCAAGCTGTGACGACAAGACTTAGCAGCTACGTAATGAAACCATGCCTCATAATAACACTTACCTTAGTCTCGTCACCGCGAATACCAAACTTCGTACCTGTAGGCCTATGGCCCTATTTCTTCTACGATATCCAGAAATCATTGAACAAACTGAACTGTTGGTTAGTATGACACTAGCGCAATTATATTTAACAACACTTGTGTTTTAAGGGAGGTATCCTATCAACAAGGCGACTTCGAAGGGGCGACCATCAGAAGGGCGACCACAAAAGAGCGCCGATTTTAAAGGCGACTGTTCGAAAAAGCGCCGATCAAAAGGGCGACCAAACAAAAGGGCGACCTCCATGCTGAAATCTTACCATAACTTCATAATATTTGGGATCATGAATCTAAATGTAATTTGTAAGTAAACTAAATGTATTAGGCTAATCAAACTGTGTAATGTTTTCAAAGAAAGTAGGCCTAATTAGAGTCATTCGAACGAAAGACATAATGTACAACGTCGATTATAGTTTAAAATCTTCTAATAAGACCATCATTTCTTAAGCGTTTTTCATCAATCCAGCTTCTATTTCAGATCGAAAAATGCCATCATCCAGGTTCCATTTCTCAACCCTTTTTCATCAATCCAGCTTGTATTTCAGATTTAAAAATACCTTCATTCAAATTTCATTTTCCAGATATTGCATAGACATACATAAGCCTGTTTGCGTATTTCTTTTTCATCTACCGTCTTTCACCTACCGTTTTAATTGAACCACTCAGATCGTGTCTGCTGCGAACGTTCGATGTTCGCACTTTTGATTGCCACCCTTTTGTTTGGTCGCCCTTTTGATCGGCGCTCTTTCGAACTGTTGCCTTTAAAATCGGAGCCTTTTGTGGTCGTCCTTCTGATGGTCGCCCTTTCGAAGTCGCCCTTTTGATAGTGAACCATTATTTCTCAGGTTCTCTCCACAAATACGGAAGTCCTAACAACATTCAACTATTCATCGAATGACAACGATTGACTAAAAATGTCTATTTTTAATATGTTACATTGTTGATGACCTCACCATCTACACTCGGTGGAAGGCAGAACGCGAGCAGCATGAATGTCATCAGCAGGAATGTCTTCATCTGAAACATTATGATAAAAAAAATTTATTTTGAACTGTACGTTTGTCTTGATGCTAGCGTGCTGGACTGTAAAGTGACAAGTCGGGGGTTCAAATCCCCGCTATGGCAGAAATTTCTGATCCGTGTATGCCTCTACATAGCCTACTCACCGACCGTACACTGTCGCTGAGAAGCCCTACATGCCCTTTAAAGAATGACATAATGAGACGGTGATTGAGAGGACCAGCCACTGGCTGTTAATGAACAATTTATTCAGCTTCAGTCATTTTTTTAGATAGGATCTTTAAACTACTATGCTTAGATTCCGTCTTTTCCCCCCGAGGTCGCTAACACTGGGAGAGGTTAGATACAATGCCATACAGTGGCGGTGCCAGGATTTCAGATTTGGGGGAGGGGTGCTGAAGCCCCAAGTCCTTCCTCCATCCCAGGGACACAACTAGAACATTTTCCTTTCTGCCTATGGAGAGACACCGGATTATATCTGCCTATGGAGAGGCACCGGATTATTTCTGCCTATGGAGAGACACTGGATTATTTCTGCCTATGGAGAGGCACTGGATTATTTCTGCCTATGGAGAGGCACTGGATTATTTCTGCCTATGGAGAGGCACTGGATTATTTCTGCCTATGGAGTGGCACTGGATTATTTCTGCCTATGGAGTGGCACTGGATTATATCTGCCTATGGAGAGGCACGCGCGTTATGGGTATATTTGTGTGGTGGTTGTGGGGTGGTGGTGGTGGTGGTGGGTCAGGTGTCGTTCTCTTGGCGCCGCATGTGGCTGCCTCTATAGAGTTCGTCAATTGCTTGTCTCTGAATGTGTGTCTGTTGTTGTCAAGGCGCCCTTGTAGCAGCATGGCCGCGTTACGGCGCCATAGAAATTGTCGTCATTATTATTATTATTATTATTATTATTAAGGGCTGTCATTTTGCGAGTATCGAATGCACGAAGCTTATACCGACTAGTGATTCTGAAGGAGCGTCGTAAGCTTCCCCAGCGGGGTCTGGTGCTGAGCCCCAGAAACCAGCGCATTTTGGCTGTTGACAACGACAAGAGCACGTTTCAGGCTTTTTTTGCTGGCTGTCTATGAAGGATAAAGTCATGCAATTTGTTTGAATTTATACACTGCAATAGCAGGCCTAGCATTTTAGGCTGTTATTTCAACAAAATGGCTCATCATTTCAGTGCTGAAAGTCGCATTTTGACTTGAAAAGTGAACCCTTGTATGTCTAAATTTTTTACATATCCGCACTGCAATGGTAACATGTTAAGCTGTCCTCTCAACAAATTTCTTATAATTATTTTTTTTCTGAAAGAAAATTTAATGGTCGTTGAGTTCAATGAATGTCTCCTCCACGTTGTTTGAATTTTTTAATATCCACACTGCAGGGTTAGCATTTTACTCTGTCGCTTAACAAAATGATATTGCTCATTATGGATAAATAGTGGATAACACTCTAGAAATTTAAAATGATATTTCTGAAATATGTCTGAAAAATTGAGGGATATCATCATCTCCGTCTCCATCCACAAACTTCGGGGACCATCCCATGGCCCCTAAATTCCGCATACGAGTGCTGATGCTAATTGAACACCCTATTTCCTAATGTAGTTGTACAGGACTACCGGCGTAGCTCCTCATGAAGCCGGCGGCTCGCACGTGGAGCACATAACCTCATCACGGGTCGGCGGCATGTTTGACATATCTGCGGTGTATTCCTTTGCAAAAGCATCTACGCTATGCTAATATCACAGATGATTTCGTTGCCGTTGGTCGTTGTCTGACTTCCTTATGAAGAAATAAGCCGTTAATTAAAGTGATTTTCCGCTTTTTACTTGGGGTGGGGGCGTGTCCACATTTGGTGATAAGCTCCCTAGCCCCACAGCGCCGCCACTGGCATAAGCATCTACCCTATGATAACAATTATAGTGGATATCGTTGCCATTGGTCATTGTCTAGTTTCCTTATTACGAAGTAAGCCGTTACAGACATTGTTGGTTTTTTTGCTTTGGGGACTGATCCGTATTTAGGGGTGGCTTCGCCCCTGGCCCCACTGGCGACGCCACTGATGCCACACGTTGAAATAACAAAACACAATGCGAGAACCATGTCGAATGAATAAAGAAGTCAAGCAATCCAGCATCTTCACTCACACCAGGCACACAGAAATGAGCAAATTTCATTCAGGAAGAAAATAAGCTGAACAAAATCTACCATAGTGGTAAATACGTTATACTTCGACGCAATAAAACGAGATTACCTTCCCCGTTGAGCAATGCTTGAGTAGTACAGCGGTTCTGCTCAGGCCAAAGATTCTTCACCAATATGCGAACCCACAAAGAGCTAGCGGAATATAATATAGCGAAGTTCAGAGCGACGTAGTACCAGCTGTTGCTCGTGCGATAGATGTCTTTTGAGGCGAACCGTCATGCTCTGGTAATAAACGATGACTTTTAGTACCAAAAACAATCAAACATCGCTTAAGGAAGACGAACGATCGATATAAAGGACTTTAAGCCGTTCCTGCAGTGAACGAGCCTGCCAAAACATTCCGTGCTGCGGGAGCCGCTTTGGAAATGCCCAGCTAGGATACGAGCCATTTTAAGAATATCTGGCCACTCCTCGTTCATATCGATCGTGGGCCAACGCCTTAAGTGGTTTGCACTCCTTGTGGGGGTCATCCACCATTATACGTGCGTCATCATTCATTAGGCGCTGAATCTTTTCTTAACGACTCTTCTTGATTCTTGTAGTGTGCTTCCAACGATTATAGATTTGAATTGCCCAATTTTTAACTGGCATTATTTTCATCCTACGGTTCAGGAATCATCGTGTTCCAGATTGTCTCTGGCACAGCGAGACGTTGGTGCGGAATACAAACTTCCATGCAATGAGCTGGCCTACAATCCTGACTTTCGCTCAATATCCGTGAATATGACATAATGTAATTATTGTATCAGTGACACATCCCTCATCGTGGACTTGGTGCCCATTCGCTTCGATGGAACGCTGTACGCAATGATGTACTATTTCGATTATAATATTAACTCCGACTCGCTCTTCCTGAGGTCATAAGCTCCGTCCTCGGACTTACCGTATGGCTTCTCTCATGCGTAGAAAGAGCATTGCAACTTCATCTCGAGAATACTGTTCAAAAACATTTCTTAGCCTAGGAAATTCGCAACGAATTCAGATCAATTAATATTAATTCAAACTCAATTATTATTCATATTGCCTGAGAGCAGAACTTGCACATCAAACCTTTGTAAAATTAGTTAAAATGTGTGAAAGGCTGCGTTCTGTCAGCCTGAATTCTTGATTAACGAACATTGAATTGAACGAAAGTTAGGAATAGTGGCTGTCAAAAGTCAAGATCTTTGCAAATGGACAACATGCCTAGTTAGATGTTTACCATTGTTTCATACGAAATTTGCGAGAATATGCTAATTATTGCACATCAGTACAGAGTTTCAAGAAGATTGGACCAAACAATATACAGACAGAGATACAGACAGAGATAGAGCTAGAGTTAGAGATAGAGATGGGGATAAAGATATGGATAGAGATTGGTTTTGGGATTGAGATAGATATAGAGAAAAGAGAGAGAAACATTGACAGAATCAAACAGATAGAGACAGAGACAAAGACATAGAGAGAGCGACACACAGAGAGACAGAGACAAAGAGAGACAGAGAAGAAGAAGAAGAAGAATAGGAATAAGAAGAAGAATAGGAAGAAGAAGAAGAAGGGAAGAGGCAGAAGAAGAAGAAGAGGCAGAAGAAACAGAAGAAGAAGAAGATAAAGACGAACACGAACACGATGACGAAGAAGAAGAAGAAGAAGAAGAAGAAGAAGAAGAAGAAGAAGAAGAAGAATTAAAAGGAAGAAAAGACTAAGACGAAGACAAAGACGAAAACAAAGAAGAAGAAAAATGACATAAATCAATAGCAGGCCATTATTTTCAATCGATTTCACTTTATGACCTTGTCGCCGCGTTCAAGAGCTCGAGTTGGCTTGCCTATCTACCTGCACGTTTTTCTCATGCATCTTGTGCATCCCTCCCTTCTACAAAATTATGTCTTTATTGAAACGGAAGATCTCATTGACAGCTCAGCGAACACGTACTTATCCACGCACTCATTCATCCACACCCTTGCTCGAGGGCTACTCTACACACACACACACACACACACACACACACACACACACACACACACACACACACACACACACACACACACACACACACACACACACACACACACACACACACACACACACACACACGCACACACTAAAAATTGGCGCAATATTTTTTTCTTTTCTCGCTGTATACGCCCCAAATCTGTAGATACAGTCATTTTCGATTGAGGGCACTGCTAGAATGAGAAAAATTACTTGATGACCACCCGTGTATTCTTTTATCAAAATAGTTAGCAAAGAGTATTATCAAAGTCTGTGCATACATGGATACATACATGTATAATTATATGAATACACAGGATACGTGCACCGACACTCGCATGCATACATACAGACATACAGAGACAGCCAGGCAAGCGTATATTGCGCATTCATATAGATGCTCACATGTATTATAATACGAGATGTGTACATAATTATTATATTCATTTATTCATCAGCACGCATGCATGAAATGCGTACTTGCACATAACGCGTTCATGTTCAGTATGCGGAGAGACGCATAAGCCTACTTTTTACTTTTTGGATGGCTTAACAATGTACATAGGCTACATGTGCAATAGGGTGCGAACGAAATGCGTGGCCAAAACATTGTTGTGACTAATCACATTGACCACCCACTCAAACTGCTACTTATATCATGGAAATGTTGCGTTAAAAGTTTTAATCAGATTGATGAAAATTTAGAGGTAGCTCAACGCATTAATAGTTTGCAGTAGCATATGACATCATTTCTTCGAAATCGCAATTGGAAATAGCTCGGATCTACAGAGTCTGTGCTGTGACTCGATGTTCATAATAATAATGTCTCCTGTGATATTTGAACTTTCCCAATTTTTGGTTGCTGCTATACTAACACTGGTAGAAAAAGGCTGACTAAAGACTGTCTATGTGATTTCATACAACTTCCGGTGTCATGCGAGATACTATCCGGGAAACATAAACTATCCGGCCACGCCCACTTCAATCGTTGTCGGATACAATCTCGCACGACATACGTGCGAGATTGTATCCGTTGACAAATACGATCCGGGTTGCTTTTCGAGGTTTATTAGGAATAATTCGCTTCATGAAGCATATAACTCGGTATGCTTAGAGTTATTGTAATACATGCATGCAAGTGATATTGTGTTCTAGTGACATTGCGAGTGTGCAAGTAAATTTGGAACAAAACGTGATTCTTTTGAACGAAGCGGTTGTTTTCTATATTTAGAATGGAAAATCCGTGTTGGAAATTGGATCGTTTATTAAGGAACCTTATTCAGGAAAATAGGGTGTCTAACGATAACACTTTTAAATTTTTTAAATGCTTTCCAAATACATATGTTTAACTCCGTCACTGGTTGCACTCTGCAAATGCCAGTCCCATGCCTGAATAAAGAAGGAGGGCATAGCTAGTGAACCTTGTTATAACATAGTGACGCCAAACTGCAAATATTACCATATATAAAATTACTTCTCTGCAGATTGTGTGAATATAAACAGCTGCAACTAACTAATCAACTTGATCATCCATCCTCAAAACAAATTAACCTCTCGATCGGTTCTTCTCCATCTCCCTTAACTCTGGCTCTCCCTTAACTCTGGCAGTTATTTAATACTGTTTACCGCGTTATGGTTGCTCTATTATTCCTCCGTAGGCTTAAAACCAGGGATCATAGGCTACATAGGCCTAATAGCCTATTCAGAAGTCCCGACCAAATTTTCGGAAATATTACAATAACGCCTCGTTCTTGGTAAATAACATTTATTTATCAAGAACGAGACATTATTGTAATATTGAATTGACTAAAGGGAGAGGAATTTGTAATTATGTAATATTATTTATCAAGAACCCGCATTTGTTTTCCGCAAGCAACTATATACAACTTGTAGTCTACAAGCAGCCCGGATCGTATTTGTCAACGAAAACGAGGCTGAGTCGTCTAACGTTGCTCTCTGACGTCATATGTCACGTGAACCAATGACATAAGTTTTCGGATACTTTTTGTTGCCGGATAGAATTTCGCAGTACACCGGCAACGCAGGCCTTCATGATGGTGCCTGGGTCTTGTTTGAGCAGAAGCGCAAGAAAGCACTTCAAGGCTGGTTTGTAGACCAAAATCATGGAATTAGTCGTTGCCAAAGTGTTCAACACCAGATGGGACCTCCAGTGGCATAACATCAGGATATTTAGAAGATTTAGAGACTCATGTATACGCATTTGAAGCAGACCGGTATGAAAATGGCATAAAGGTGACAGCAACTGCACTGGTTTGGATTTGATGCAAAATGGGTTTATCGAGCTCATCTAGCTCAATGATATTCAGCCAAGACTGTTAGGACCACTATGAGCTCTTTCACCTGGCACTGATATTGTTAGGAGGAGTGGAAAGTGGGGGAGATGTGCATTTCCATGCCCGTGGAGACCATACTAAAGCTAGATGGATGGCAAGGTCACATACAGGTTAAAAAGCTACTTATTTCACTCTCAATAAATCTCACCAAACGTGAGTTGTCAACTCTTCAAGAGTTCAAGTTATACATTTACTGCCACAACAAATGCGATGTGACTTCTGTGTCACAACATGCTTATCAATATTTTGTTGCAATTGGAATATCGCTGGCTAACCTGGTTCTTAAGACCTTCACCCTAGCACTTGTTAGAGCAATTCTGAGCATGCTAGTGCTCAAATAATTATGAGCGGTGAGTCTGAATGTGGTCAACAACGCCGCTGATTCATTCAATGTTATCCTCGGTCACCATGAAAAACAGAAGCAGTCTTCTGTTATAAGTTGCTGAGAGGCACCGCAAGACATTTCTAGTTACTAAGGAGTCCACTGTTGCTCACCAGCAGTGCTGTGCTAAATTGCTCATCACTCACTTAGCAATAATGAATATCCTTCATTGTAGTGTATCTTACCCATTGAAACAGCATGGAAATTAACATTGTCCAATGCTAAAAACTTTAACCACGTCGAGCTACCAGTAAGTATTTTCTTATTGTCACCCAAATTTGTCTCCTTGCTATCAGTAACCACGATAGCAAATTCAGTTGGTGGGACATTGCACAATGCGAACTTCAATTTTCAGTGGCACCCTAATGTGCAATGATAGCTAGTGGACGATATATTGATTTTCTTATTGAACATCTGCTTGTGAGCAGCTGTAAAAGTATCGTTGTTGGAACATTAAAGAAAACTGGTTCAGTCTAATCGTTTTCAGACGAGTTATGTACATATCCAGCAAGGAGGGGGGGATGGAGATCAAATCCAGGAGCCATGGACGACGTTTAGAACCTGTTGGTTAGGTTGTAGGCTCATACAAATTTATATGATTTCCTTCTATGAACGATAGATTTTTAATTAGATTCTTCCTCTTCCACGTTCTCCTCCTCCTCTTCCTCCTCCTCTTTACCCTCCCCTGCTCCTCCTACTCTCCTCGTCCACTTCTTCGTCAATTTCCCATCTATCTTGACCTACCTCCATTACATCCTCGATTCCTCCTCCTCCTTGTCCTCCTCCTCCTACTCCTCCTCTACTCGTCCACTTTTTCGTCAATTTCCCATCCATAGCTCCTCCTCCTCCTCCTTGTCTTCCTCTCCTCTCTTCGTCTACTTCTTCGTCATTTTCGCTTACTTCTCGATTTACCTCCATTACCTCCTCCTCCTCCTCCTCCTCCTCCTCCTCCTCCTCCTCCTCCTCATCCTCATCCTCATCCATTCTTCTTCTTTATCCTTATTTTACCATTTCTCTGCCTATACACCCTCTTCTCCTTCCCTCATTCTTATCATCCTTCTCACCTGATTCTAAAAATTATACTCAATCGATAAAACCTGGCACGCCGACTGTGTGCGCCGATGTAGAAAGAAATTGATTCACAACGGTGTATTTAATGCTTCTAGCGACCTTGAGTGGCGGCGCCAGGATTTTCGTTTTGGGGGAGCTGGATTTTCGGGGGAAAAATCCGTTTTCAATCGCCAAAATTTCTGACGACCTTTTTTCCCTTTTTTAGTCATCGATCAAAATCACAAGAAAATTTCCCATTTTCGCCGTCAAAATTTCTGACGATTTTTTTTAGTCATTTGATTGAAATTTTCGAAAATCGTCCTTTTTCATAATCCGCCAAACTATCTATCAAACCTCGTGCGTACCGTTACGGTAATGTTGGGGGCTAAAGGGGGTAAATCGCGCAAATATTTTATTTTAATAGCCCCCTATCCCCCCTTGCGCCTGCAGAAACCCTTGAAAATATAAATGCGTTCAGGCAACGAGTAGACCAGTAGGTGGAGGGGACCTTCGTAAATGTCCCCCTGGACTTTATTCCCCGGAAATTGTCC
This sequence comes from Lumbricus terrestris, assembly GCA_949752735.1. Lineage (NCBI taxonomy): Eukaryota > Metazoa > Annelida > Clitellata > Crassiclitellata > Lumbricidae > Lumbricus > Lumbricus terrestris. Next base: position 7,519,465 of record OX457046.1, read on the forward strand.
CCCCGACAAAAGCCCCTCCGTACATAATCTCCCCGGGGAAAGACATTGTTAATACTTTACGCTATCATAACCGAAAAGTGATGCCAAAAATAGTCCTATAAGAATAGGCCTATGTTAACTTGAATATCGATACATTAGATATTTCTTTAATATTGTAAGAATAATTATGCTAGGATTTTTAAAAAATTGTGTTTATTGCATTAAAGTTATACATCAAAAATATATGTAAGAAAGTGTTAAGGAGCATATTAGTTTGCCAGGCATTATGACCAATATTTGCAAAAAATCATCATAATCAATAGCAATAAAATTAATAATAATTTATTGGCTAGTTGGCCAAAGATCTTGACAGCCGTCTAAATTAAGTCGCACACAACATTAAAAAGTCAGAGAATTGTACGTTGCAGGGAAATGAACGCCGGCAGAAGACAGAAGACACTAACCAAAATCAATAACATTTCCAGCACTGCGTACACCAACACTCAACAGGTCCAACATGTTACAAATTTTGATTACTATTGCAAACGTTTGCCGAAAAAATATTTTATGTTTTCAATTCACCCTTGCATGCATACTCTTCCAGTTCAGAACAGAACGCTCTAGTGTTTCGACAAATTTTAGGCAGCTCATGCGCATTTCTATATTAGGTCAACGCCTGGGGCGGATTCAGAAATTTTCGAAGGGGGGTGCCAAAATTCTTGGCCTTAGGTCTGGAAATTTATTTGCTTTTATCCGCCAAAAAACTGAAGACCTTTTTTAGCCTTTGGTAAAATTTCGGGAAAAATACCATTTCTGCCGCCAAAAAACTTAACGACGTGATAAAGAGAAAAGGAAATAATATTTGAGCCGCTAAACTATAATTTCAGCACAAAATGATAATAAATTATTATTGTATTTCTCTTTAGCAACAAAAACTGCAGGAAACCACACAGACCGGTCGCGAAACCCTCACGTCCGGAAGTAATTCGTACCACTGTCGTTGATGGTGATTCGCATCGCAGTAGAATCTAATTAAGGTCCATTCCTGGAACTTGGCAGATCTCGTCCACCTGGTTCAAAGTCAGTCCTGCGTCGTTTGACCGATTTCCCCTATTATCGACATAGACGCGGGGCTAATTAGAAAGGCGTTGACTTCGTCTTTATCCGCTAGGTTCTTCGCACCAGGACACCAGGCCATGGCGTGAGAAGAAGGACGCGACCACTGATTGAGCGGTGTCTGATTACTGCAAAGTAGGGCGTGTTTCTAACCTGCCTAGGCGACGCATGGCCTCGCCTACCTGTGATTTCATCTCCCCTAATTGTGTCAATTTACCCCGTCCACTTGGTAGTTAATTGGAAGCTGAGGCATTGCAATACATATATTTATCTATACCATTGAGCCCAGTGGCGTAGACAAAGGGGGTTTCAGGGTTAAAACCCCCATTTCCTTAAGAACAAAGTTTTTTTAAAGGTTATATTTTATCCACTTAAATAAGAAAAACAATTGCTTGTAGTTACAATTGTTTTTCTTACTTTATTCCCTTTGATACTTTATTCTCTTTCTATTTACTGTAATACCGTTGGGTTGGTGTCAGAAAGGGCATCCGACCAGGCCAACAAAAAAACCAACACCCTCATAATAAATTCCTGGCTACGCCACTGGTGACTTATAGGAATCCTTGCACTGGAGTGCATAATATGTTTTGAGACCAAGATGACGATTCTAAGCGAATTCGAAGTTGAGATATTGAAAAATCTGTGCATCGATCGACCATTTTGGAAAATGGTTGCCATAGAGCTCAGGGGCTGTCCATAAAGTACGTCACCTATTTTTGACCATTTTTGATCCCCCTCCCCTGTCAAAAACTGTCACAAATCTCGGACCCCCTCCCCTAAAGTACGTCACACTTTCGAACAAATTTTTTTTAAACATAACCATTTACCTAGCCCTCTAAACCCTAGGATACTATTCCTAATCCCTCTGATAGTGACGTGTGTCCCTAAACGCTTTGATAGTGACCGGAAATCAACTTTTATCCCGCCAGGCCGGGTTTTAGACAAGCCTGGCCGGGCCGGGTCGGATTTTAGGTACTAAAAACAAAATAATAAAAAGGAATTTAAAAAATAAATGTGTGACGTCACACACGGCCTGATCCCCTGTCACAAACTGTCACACTTTCTTACACCCCTCTCCCCCCTGGAGCGTGACGTACTTTATGGACGGCCCCTCAGGTGTCAAATCTGCGATGGCCCTGTAGCCAAATCATTGTTAAAGGACATGCTCGTGGTATGTACAAAATTTTATGCTGTATCTCAAAGTAAACAATTCCTCCATATTTTGGCACCAGACCGCTGCACTGAGTGTCTTTAGGCCTACTACTATAAGCCTACTTGAATTGTTTTGCTGTGCATCATAGACATCTGCAGACATATTTGATGGCGTCTGCAGAAATATTTGATGGCAAGGAGAACTGAGGCTAGAAAAGTGCAAGGCTAATAATCCACGAGCAGGACATGTGCCATAAGCTTACAAGCGTGAATGATCCGCTATGCATTGTCATAGGTTCACTGAGTCAATAAATTTAAGCGCAAAAGTGAATCAAGTCCACTTGAACCACTCTTGAACAAACTTGCAATGAAAGCGGTGAACGTTAAGAATGGAGTAAGCAATCATGAGTCACTAATGAAATTCGTATGCGTTGATTAGGCTTGTGTCACTTCTATAACCAATAGGTCACAAATACGCCGTGATAGAGACGATCAGCAGCTTAGCTGAATTATTTTACTTTCACGAAGAATGCATTCGCTTTAGTGGAAAAGTTGTTCAAGGTAAAAATCGACAACAAATGGGCTTGAACCACTTTAAAACTGGAGGGTTCACTCACTCACTCACTCACTCACTCATTCACTCACTCACTCATTCACTCACTCACTCACACGCTCGTTCGCTCACTCATTCACTCACTCACTCACTCACTCACCCGCCAACCCACTCACTCACTCACTCACTTACTCCATCACTCACTCCCTCACTCACTCACTCACTCACTCACTCACAGTCTCAAACTCATCTACTCTCTGACTCACAGCTGCAATCAAACCCATACATGCAATTGCATGTGGGGCGCGGCGGTGAAGTGCGTACTTTTGTTGCCTTGCAGCCGGGGGATTGCAGGTTCGAATCCACATTACAGTATGTCGCCGCGTAGGGACCTTGGGCAAATGCCTCACTCGAAATTGCTCAACGCTTTTGCGTGAAACTCAGATTAAGTGTCCGCGCTGTAGTCTGGAGCGCCTCTCAGTAGTGAATTTGAAGTGGCGCAATAGCAAGTGCACATACAAACAAACTTAGCGAAATGATGAATGGATGGAGCTGTTTTATTTAGACACACTTTTGCGAATGACAAACCACATGACAGATATTTTGAATGCTTCATTTATTGTTTTCGTCTTAAATCGCGGATTTCAATAATAATAGTTATACAACTTATGATAATTTCCATTTTATCATTGAAATGACTTTCGCTTAGGCCTAATCTGAATGCAAAATGTTTAATGATATTTTTCACGTCCGCGTTTGTTCCATCCTGAAAAAGAATCAAAAGATACATTTTAATGTAATATACAGTAGTAGTAGTAATATTTTTGATTCTTTGCCCCGAGGTATTTAGGATTCCTCAGGGACATGAATATTAAATAAGAACAGAATCAACACATCTGGAACAGCACCTATTCGTCGTAGAGATTCTGCGTTGGAAAGGCTCCGCGGAATGCAACCGAAGTGAATCGCTGGATCATAATACTGAAGCGTTAATATAGGTAGGAGGTCTCGCGTGCATCACCATTCATTGTGTTGAGTGCTTGTCCCAATGCTGAAATGATGGCCAATCCCTCAGCATTCACTGGTCCCATGGTTTCGAAGGCCAGAGGGACAAAGTGATGGACCGCTGCGATTTGCATGTAACCTATCTGGTATTTTTCAGCCATCTCAGCCGCTGCCCCGGCAGTCCCAGAAGCGTTTGGGAAATACGAAGCGGCCCTTCACATCCCAGACCAGACTGCGCCCTGCACGCCAAGGGATGAGAGTGAGACCGTCAGGTCTCTTGCCGTCAGTTCCCAGGAGGCCAACCGGTTCCCTGGTTGAGGGGTAGCCGGTTCGAACCAAGCTGCGGAAAATCAGGTCGTTCAGGGACGCATGTTGGGATGAACGTCCCGGACCCATGCGAGCCCTCTGCCGAAACAAGAGAGCCACAGACTCAGCAGCTGTGCGGCTCGCTCCAAGGCGCAAGCCAACCGCGATTCTTAAAACTCATCAATGTCATCATCGAGTCTCAACCCGCACGAAGTGATGGGGAGAGCGAATAGCCAATCGCTCGAGTGCGGGGCAGAGACTGCTCCAAAGCGTGCCTGATGGTATGGGTCTGTAAGTGTGGCTTTCAGATCTGAGGTGACCTTGTCAACAAGTGGCTTCTCCCAGTATGACTGCTTGTGTATAAGGTTGCTGTTCACTTGCTGAATTGGACTTAAACCCTGTCAATGGACATTGGACAAGCATGGTTTCGTATCGTGTCGTGGGTCGGCAGGGAATTTGTCGCCGAGCATGGTGGACTGGAGCGAAAGAGTGCCCGCAGCTGAAGCCAAAAGGCGGGAAGTGCAAGCGTGGCAGCTAATCGAATTCCCAGACCACCAGCTTTGATGGGCAGTGAGGCTTGCATCCACTGACCATCCCACAAGGACAAATTGAGGACTCTGCACAGGCCCTTCCTCATGACGGATTCGCATGTCTCAAAACCCGGGTGGCCAGCGCGCGCCCGGGAAGCATCGCAGGATGTGGAGAAGTTTGCTATCATCATAATTGTTATTGTTATTTTTTACCACCACTACAACTACTACTGCTACTACTGCTGCTGCTACTACTACTACTACAACTACTACTACTACTACAACTACTACCACCACCACTACTACTACTACTACAACTACTGCTGTTACTATTAATCCCCAGGGGTACACGATCCCTCGGCAATCTTCAACATTGATTAAGAACAGAAGAAAATGTATGGAACGGCATTCAAAGTGGTGAGCGCCTGTCCCGATGATGAAATAAAGGCCAGGCCATCAGCGTTCACTTGGTCCATGGTTTCGACAGACAGACGACGTACAAAAGATAGAGTGGCTGCGCATTCAATGTAAGCTTATCCAGCATGTCCGAACAGCCGACCCATCGGCCGCTGTTCACATGCAAGCATGCATACGTAAACACATACATACATACATACATACATACATACATACATACATACATACATACATACATACATACATACATACATACATACATACATACATACATACATACATACATACATACATACATACATACATACATGCATACATACATACATGCATGTAAACACGAATACATACATACATACATACATACATACATACATACATACATACATACATTCATACATACATACATACATACATACATACATACATACATACATACATACATACATACATACATACATACATACATACATACATACATACACACATACACACATACACACATACATACATACATTCATACATACATACATACATACATACATACATACATACATACATACATACATACATACATACATACATACATACATACATACATACATACATACATACATACATACATACATACATACATACATACATACATACATACGTACATACGTACGTACATACGTACATACATGTACGTACATACGTACGTACATACGTACATACGTACATGTTTCGATCGAATCGAATTGACCGAGATGCGATCGACTCGATCGATCAACTCTATCAACTGCGGAGTATAAGTAGGAATGTCAAAATGCAAGTCGAAAATAAAGATAAGAGATGAACTTATTGTCGGGTCTTTACACAAGCACAACCATGCACCGGACTCTACACGTTAAAAACTGCACAGAAGATTAGAAAGCGAGCAATCTATAGAGATAAGGACATTACCCCGGCCATTGCCCCCCGGGCATTACCTCCCCGGCCATTACCTCCCCCGTCCATTGTCCCCCGGGCATTACCTCCGCCGGTCATTACCCGGTCATAGTCTAAATCTTTGACAACATGTTACATTCTTTACCTTGTCGTAGTTTTCATTTATGCAAATAGTTGCATTGTCGGATTTAAACGTTTTCTTATTCATAGGCCGATATTTTTAATACGCTTACGTATAAAGATGGTGAAGGGGTAATGATAGGGGGCATATAATATTCTACGGTAGTAGGAGTATTGGCGGGATGGATTAATCATGGATGAATCGCAATGCCTAACATGCACTTAACCTGCGGACAAAATAATGTCTATAGAATATTATTATGACTCAAAGTATTATTGACGTACATGGTTTGTAGCTCTGCTGGCTATCCTAGCACAGGAGGGGTAGGATAGTAGAATATGACCGGGCATCCAGGTGTCAAACCTAAATGAAAACGAGACACTTGTATTATGCATGCTGAACAGTCAGCACAACAACCCTCGCACACTAAAACATTGTCGCAATTAACATCAGCTCATAAGATGTAATATCATGAACAACATCTCAGCCATCACCGAAGGATGTTTGGCGTCTCTTCGACGTTATAATCGTCGTGATATCTTCATAATAAATAAAATTGTCTTGAAATTTAACACCGATGATTGATTTTATCTTGTAATGGTTGCATCATCATCTTCGTCATAAAAACAATATTGTCATAGTCGTGGTTATTTTTTTTATCATCATCGCTACTCTTAGTACTGTCGGTTCCGTCATCTTCATGACCATTGTCATAGATGTAATCATTATCATAATCAGCAGCAGCATCATCATCATCGTTATCATCAACAACATCACCATCGTCGTCATCGACATCGTCGTCGACGTCATCGTCGTCGCCGTCATCATCATCATCATCATCATCATCATCATCATCATCATCATCATCATCATCATCATCATCATCATCATCATCATCATCATCATCATCATCATCATCATCATCATCATCATCATCATCATCATCATCATCATCATCATCATCATCATCATCATCATCATCATCATCATCATCATCACGATAGTCATTGTATTTTTCATGCTCATCTCCGTCATTTTATTTTGCTGTTTCTGTCACCGTCGGAATCAGCATGCGTGCTCACAAGTTCCATTAATTTTCTGCCAAAGATTACTGAAATCACTCACAAACGTCGACGCATCCGTTGTAGGCGCTGAAACCTGGAAATGCGCACTTGATGCCACATATGACTCTCTCTACAAGACATTCGGGTGTCACCGAACACAGATCTTTTGGATTAAAAACATCTGCCGACACATCGCGTACTACAATAATTTCAAAATGCAGATACAAATCAAAATATCATTGAGATCAATGTGACTGGCAGGGGAAAATTAGGCCACCATTTTATGTTCATGATTAAAAACAACATCAAATAGCGCAATTTCATTCAGATATCTTGCAACGTTCCACAGAATGATATGCTTTTTAAATCAAGGGATGGTGAAAGCGTCAATTTCGTGAACATTGACTGTAAAAGTCATAAGATTTTAATATGGGCAATTTTGTGATGTGCGTATTTTGGAGCAAGATGGCGGGGCATGTTGGTTCATGAAACCAACTTAATTACCCGACTGGACAATCAGCATACCCCACAATTACAGTAGGCTAAATATTGTTGTGTCTAGTCATTCTTACATTAAACTTTTATTTCCTATTTCCTATTTCTATGCAGAAATCATCGAATCAGTTGAAGCAAACAGAAAACTTTGGCTAACATCAATGATAGGCGATTATAATATTAAACAACAAATGTGCTCGAATGATAATGCTCACTGCTCACGATTCCATTGGTCATCTATTGAAAACGATTGACTCAGAAATGTGTTTACATGTATGTGTTGCGTTTGCAAAGACAAGACGTTGTTTACAAGGACAACGAGGATGGATGACGCAAGGTGATTGGAGGCTTTTGAAAAACGTGAATTTATCGTAGAATGGAAAGAGTCAGCTGGAGGGAACACAAGACGAATGAAGAAATTCTACATAATTATGGTGGGAGAGAAAAGGTGAAGGTCAATGGTGGGGATAATGCGAGGACGGCAGAGAAACTGGATTGTCCACATCGTGAGAGATAACACCATAGTAAGAGAAATCATCAAAGGAAGAATGGAGGGGGAAAAGACACGAAGAAGTTCAAGAACGATGCTACTGAACTGGATGATGACAAAGGAAGGCTAAAGGGCATTGAACAGAGCAGCGTAGAATAGAGATGAGTGGCGTCGTTGGATTATATGCGAACCTGCATGAGGCAGGTAACGAAAGAGGAAGAATAACATTATGTTGTTTGCTGTCTTACCAAAGACAATCGCCAGAATGCAGAACGCGAGCAACAAGAATATCTTCATCTGAAATAAAAACAGCCTTTGTAAAATCATGAAAAATTGTCAACCATTAAAAGTTAGCCTAAAGAGACTGTAAAACGATGAAAAATAAAATAGGCTTACATCAATCAGTGTGTTTTTGTGTAGGCTACATCTAAGCAAAGCAAGTTTCGATTGCATTTCAAAAAATTTAATGATCTCAAATTCTTAACAGCTTTGAATTAGACTAAATAAATGATTTGATATATGGGATGCGCCAAAAAAGACCATGACGGTTTTTTGACAATATTTTGGCAAGAAGTAAGAATTTAGAATGGACTTTTACAGGCCTAAAGACAATTCTTATTTACATCTGATGACCAGATTTCATCAAAATATTTCAAACGGAACAAAAGTTATATCACTTTTAGTGAGACCACCCAGCGTTTCTTGACGATTCAAAAACTCAACGCTAGAAAAATTAGCAAAAACGAGATTTTATTAAGTCTCATCTCAAATAATTGTTGTCAGATAGCCTTAATATTGCCAGATGATCATTTTCATTAATATTTTAAAAAGAAACAGGGTACCAGCGTAGTTGCACAACACTGTGAAGTCACTAAGCAAGATGACAGTCAGATTGGTAAATACGGAATCTGTAAGATTAATTATTTTGCTATTAAAGCAATGAAATTCAAATTTCTTTTTAAAAAATGGCCAAGGTGTCACAGACAATAATACTGAATACTATTAGACATATTATGTGTATTCAGACATCTCTTGAGCAAGATCCTAGAGATATAAAGCTATGAGCAACGTTTACTCTGATAAACAGTGAGAGCGCAAAAATTAAGAGTTAAGCTGAGAGTTAAGAGATTTGCCGTAAATGAACGGAGATCGGCTCAATGTCGATTGTTCTGGATACATTGAGAAAGCCAATGGCCCCAAGTCTCCGGATTTGAACCAGATGGATTTGTGAGCGAATATGAGTAATCTCTTTTAAGATGAACTAATATTTGAACTATGCAAGTATTTTAATGAATTAGTTGAATGAAAAACTATGTCCGGCGGATAACGACTCAAATAAACGAACACATTTTGAGCAGGAAGAAAGATATCTGCTGCAAATAGCCTATTGTTAATCAATTTTTCATCGATGTAGCAAAACGATATTACCGTTACAGTTAAACAACGTTTCAGTGTTAAGGATTGTCTGCTTAGTTCAAAGATTCTTCACCAACAACGTGAACATACAAAGGCAAACGGTATATGTAGCGAAACTTTGAACGACGCAGTTCCAGCTGTTGCACTTGTTATTGTTGTCTTTTGAGGTGAGGCATCACGCTCCGATCATAAAATTTTACTTTACTAGCGAGCCAACCAATCATCGCTTCGCCCAGCGCTTTGTTTTTCAGCGAAAGAAACAACGTACTCTCCTGTATAGGGCGCGTATGGACTCCCCGTTCATATCGACCGTACGCCTTCGGAGGTTTGCTCACCTTGTGAGGGGTGGGGTGAGGGGCAACTATGCGTGCGTCACCACTGGACGCTTGATCCTGGCTTATTGTCTCTGATTGGTTTTGCAAGATGCTATCAAGGATAGGTTTGTGGAGTTTGTTTTCAAGAGGGTTGATTTTTACTCTTTGCGTATTATAATTGCCCAGTTTGTCGTGTGCGCAGAGTTAAGTTGCGGCAGAGGATGTTTATAGTGAATTAAGGATTCTGACATGCGCCAAAAATATGAGCTTGGGGCCAAGATGTAGGCTAAACTTTGCCCCTTTCGAATTTCTATCTTGGTTTACCGTTGCTAGACTAGTGGAAAATCTGAGTAGATTATTCTGAAGGTCCCCTATGTAAAAAAAACCCATCTCTGTACTCAATAATACGACTAATAATAATAATACGCACATCAATCTTTTATGGATCGTCAAATTTTCATGTCTTTTCAATTATTTTTGTCGAGCATGCCTGAACCACATGCTGAGTTAGGCGTTCACCATAAAGTAAGTAAGTAAGAAAGCAAGTAGCATTTATGTCTTCCACTAGACGAGCGTACATGCACTCCGTTGCACAAAACGATTAGGCAAATAAAAATAAAAATGCTGGATATAGTCTCTTATGCATAACAATTTTTGTTAATGAAACAATTTTTTTTTAAATTAACGAGAGTTAAACGTGTCAAATAAGCTACCTGTCATCACCGAAGAAGTCAGTAAGCTCTCTGCAAGTTTTTACAGGATATTTACATGTGTTCAGAGACACATGTCCAAATGTTAAGTTATATGTTTTGCGAGATTCAACTGTGTAAAAAGTAAGAATGGACAGGGAGCGGCTCGGGTATGAAATGACTGTACGTCGCTGTACATTATGTATGTATGTATTTTGTGTATGTGTGCATGTTATTGGGCACGTCAACTCTCCGAGCCAGAATACCAGAATTGCTGGTCGAAAATAAGGAAATTTGTAAATGGAGGGGGGGCGTGGCCGGATTGGTCCCCCTGGATCGGCCCCTGGCTTGTATGTGACCTTGTTTGTAGTGTACTTGTGATAGCGGTTTTTCAGGCTACTACTCAGAGGCGCTCCCGGCTGCAGCGCGGTCACTGCAATGTAGCAGTTTCTCGGCGAAGCACTGAGCAACTGTCATTGAATGATTTGCCCAAGGTCCCTGCGCGGCGACTTGAGGTGGATTCGAACCTGCAACACTCCGGCAGCAAGGCAACGAATATACCCACTACACCACCGCGCCCCACCGTTTGTATGATTGCATGTGTACATGTGTAAAGGTACACGTGCGGAGAGTGCCTGAGAAAGTATGCCTGTAATTTATTGTGTTCATGTTGAATTAGTTTATACTCAGCGGAATGTAGGTAAATGTCAAAGCGGTTCAATAAAAAGATCAGTGAAAATGTTGAACAAGAAACTCTCAGGCGAGGAGGATGAGAAGAGGAGGCGGTGGAAGATGATCATGCGCATGCGGAGGTTAAGAAGAAAATAATAAAGATGTTGATGAAGATTCAGCTTGAAAAATCGATGTC
>OX457046.1:7535906-7570906 GCA_949752735.1 Lumbricus terrestris
TACACTTCTTTTGGGGGTCTACTTTTTATCCGGACACAGTGTAGTAACAATTATTGTTTCCTTACTTTGCTCTCTTTGTTACTTTGCTTCCCTTTTTATTTACGGTAATACTGTTGGGATGGTGTCGGAAAGGGCATCCGGCCAGGTCATAAAACACCCCAACCCCTCAAATCCCATCATAAATAATCCTGACAACGCCACTGAATTCTTTGTCTTCACTGATCCTGTAATTTGGAATCAACTCTCTCTCCTCTTCGACAAGTTCTTCGTTACTAAAATAGTACTCGAATCATTACCTTTCGTAGTCTATCCCAAAACTATTTCTTTACTCTGACCTTTTGGACTGAGAGCGAATCTGATTAGTGAGATGCGCAATATAAATTTATAGATGCAATGCAATGCAATACAATATGCATATTAGCCGATAGCGAAGTTTGAATGACCTAGTTTCATGGGCTGTTTACGCCATATGCTTGTAGCAGATCCGAGAGCAATGCTCCGATCACAAAAGCAACTGATTTTAGTAGCGAACCAATCGAAGATCGCTGCGATGAAGCCGATATATTTTCATTGAAACAGACACGTTCTCTGTTTTACATTGCCTTGTTGACTCAGATTCTATCGATCGTAGGCCTCCACCATAATTGGTTTTCGATATGGATGACATTCAGCTTACACGCATCATTGGCAACCTCTGTGGACGCTGCCTAGAGTTTCAATATGTTGTCGGGCATGTGAGAATGAGTCATGCACACATTTATGCATGTATGCATGCATGCATGTATGTATGTGAGGTGCGGTGGTGTTGTGGGTTTGTTGCCTTGCAGCCGGAAGGGTGCAGGTTCGAATCCAAATCAAGTCGCCTCGTATGGACAAGCAAGTCCTTCACCTGCAATTGCTCATGCTCTTCGGCGTAAAACTCCTATTCACTATTCAGTGTCCGCGCTGTGGTCGGGAGCGATTCTGTGTAGTAATCTTGAAGGGGCGCTATAAAACAAGTGCACATACATACATACATACATATATACATACACACATACATACATACATACATACATACATACATACATACATACATACATACATACATACATACATACATACATACATACATACATACATACATACATACATACATACATACATACATACATACATACATACATACATACATACATACATACATACATACATACATACATACATACATACATACATACATACATACATACATACATACATACATACATACATACATACATACATGCAGGGCAGGGAAGTGTTTATTGATAAAATTATGTATGCTTGTATGTGCGGAAGAATAAGAGAAAGTAAGTCGTGGCTCTGGTCGCGTGCGACCTGCTACTGTAAAAGTGCACGACGCGTATGCGATACGGAGGCTACTGATTGTCGAAGCCTCGAAGGTGTCTTGGTGGCAGCCGTGTATACCTGGTAGTCACCTCTGATCAAGCCTCCGCAATAGCCTACTGTGTCTTGAGACTGAAATCATATCGAAGGGTGATGGAGACTCTGGTCTCAAAGGTTTGACTGGGAGCGGAGCCTTTCGTTGAGGTAAATCTTCTCCTGAGGGGTGCGACAGTTTGGCCATGCAAAGCCAAGCATTAGCCATCTCCTTTTTTAAAATTGTAATCAGAGTGTAAGTTTGTGCACCTTGTGTTTCTCCATAATAAAAATTATATAGATTTCTTTTTGGTTGCAGTCACAGCTATTATAGCTAATGGTTCTTTCATGCTAGTTTCAGTTTAAGTAATAACTCTCATTTAATAATATTATTGTAATCAAAGTTTCTAATTTTTTTAGCTTTACTGAATTGAAATAAGGCAAGACGAAATTGCAGCTGAGCATATCGTAGAACTTCTAACTGAAACAACTAAGATGCTCGCAGTTTTACCCAATTCACCTGGACTTCCACCCTCCAATGCTAGACCTAAAATAATGTCACCACCTTAACAGCTACTCTGCCACCTCTTATCCACTGGTAACCATACTACGACCTCGGACCTCCTTCGGACTGCTCTTCCGGACTAGCCTACTCTTTCGGACAACCTTTTTGACTTGGCGCTGCGCTCGTGGATAAGCTGGTGCCCTGCGCTTGGCTTTCGAATGGCGCTTTAGAATCTTGGATATTAAGATTTCTAATACGATTACGAAAAGACAACGTATTTAGAAATTTATTCATCCGATAGCAGAACACCGCTCCTAAGACGTGGGAGCTTTGGCATTAATGGCAGCATACTAATCTGTGTCCTGGGTATGACGTTAAACTGCATCCAGCTTTGGGCTAACCTAAAACAACAACCCTGCTCCAGGGTCATAGAGTGAAGATGGATGACTGAGGCAGTCAACGCCGGGATGATCACTTGATCAGCCTGCCTGGATCTGGTCTACTCGCGCTGGAGTGGCGACTCAACCGAGGAACACTTAACCTATGAAAATGATGAGCAACAGGGAGTTTGTTGCCGCATCATGCAACGACCCAGGAGGGCATGTTTCATGATGATCATGATCAAGCTGTGTCGTGCAGGTTATTTCAAATTCACATGGCGTGCTACTACCATGTAAAACCCTCTCACTTAACGCAACGCTCTAGGATATGCTGTATGCCCTTCGTGCGGCTATCGAGTGGTGCTTCAGAAACTGAGTGCCGATCATTACATGGTAGAAGAACGGAAACTGAATTTCACCAACCGATGCGGTCTTTGCTCATAGTAAGATAAAGCCTGGATATTTTTCGGTCGGATGACTATCTATTGCAATACGCCATCGCTATTGAAACTGTACGCTGCGTTAACATCGACCACCAGGCCTCCAGGCCTGGCATTGTAATCACTGAAACCTCCATGCTTGGCATTGTAATCACTGAAACCTCCATGCTTTGCATTGTAATCACTGAAACCTCCATGCTTGGCATTGTAATCGCTGAAACCTCCATGCTTGGCATTGTAATCACTGAAACCTCCATGCCTGGCATTATAATCACTGAAACCTCCATGCCTGGCATTGTAATCACTGAAACCTCCATGCTTGGCATTGTAATCGCTGAAACCTTCATGCTTGGCATTGTAATCACTGAAACAGATGCACAACTCATCAACTCATTTGAACATTACTTTGTGTCTACGACACCGTGCATCTTGCCTGCAGATGGAGACGAATCTCGCAAGCAGTCTTTCTGGGCGAAACCTGCAATAATTATTTCACAGGCAAACAACGATCAACCGAACCTCAGTGACACAACCGAGCACGTGCCTGGCTATTTGCCAAATTAATATGAACACTGACTGAACGACGCTGGTCGTTTGGAACACTTGTGCCTGGTGGACGACGGAGTGCTCGAGTATGTTAGTGGGAATTGTGGATTATTCATCAAAAATAAGCGTGTTGGGCAATATTATTGGTGTGAAAATAATACCGGATAACTAGATTAATCCATTAGCCTAATTGGGATTGAAAAGATCGTATGCTAGGTGGCAGATCGGGAAGCAATGAAAGTTGCGGGAAATAACCCGAATACAGCCAAACAAAAACTAATTGACCGATTAACTAATTGAATGGATCACTGAATGAAACATGAAATCACAGTCATGTGGTAAGCAGCATAGTGACTAAGTTGATGTACATGTATCACCGACTCATTTACTCGTTCACCCACTCACTCACTTTTTCAAACCTATCCATGGACTGACTGCCTCAGTCAAACCCACAAACTCACATTATAATTTACACACGGACAGGATGGAGTCATTTGATTCAGCACACTATTACGAATGACAAATCACATGGCAGGTATGTTGAATGTGTCGTTTATTGTTGTAGCCTAGTTACAAAACCGGATTTTTAAGGAATAATATACAACTGCTAGTTAATTTACTTAGTCATAGAAATGACTAAAGAGTTGAGATTGTCTATATATCAAATATCGAAACATGCTTAATACGTTTTTCGGGCGAATGCATCGTCCGTAATTCTTCCATCCTGCAACAAACCAACAAAAACATTTTAGTAGGTCTATAGAAAGCTTACCTTGATATAATAGGCTAATAGTGATTGATTGTTTTCATTGTTAGAGCCATGAATCCATAGACTCTAGTAGTCTTAATCGCCTTAATAATCGCCTTAATAATCGTTACCTAATTGAATTTCTTCAATTTTACTCAACGTATGTCTATCGATTAAATAAAGACCAAGTCTTCAACACCCACTGGACCAAAATGGTTTCGGAGGACAGTGGAAAATGGATTGACTGCGAATTCCACGCATTTAGCATTTCCGAGCAGCGGCCAACCCGATCGATGCCCACAAAACTTACTATAATCGACTTGACCTCTTTGTTCCCTGTGTCAGTAACGGCTTGGCTAAATACACATAATTTGATTGCATTGGTCCCTCCCGACGCAATGGACTGTCATACTTTCTGGCAGCTTTCTTCATCAAAACCTGTCTTTCTCTCGGAGTTGCTCGCACTGTGAACGCTTTCAAATCTCTTCTACAATGCGTGCCTCTAATTTATTGCGTGTTGTGTTTGTATAGGCGCACTTGTAACGGCATGCGCCGTGTTACGGCGCCATAGAAATTAGCGTTGATGTCATTATTAAGTGGTCGGATACAATAAAATTCAATATATAGTCTACAACATACATATTACATACATACATACATACATACATGCATACATACATACATGCATACATACATACATACATACATACATACATACATACCTGCATACATACATACATACATACATACATACATACATACATACATACATACATGCATACATACATACATACATACATACATACATACATACATACAATCATACATACATACATACATACATACATACATACATACATACATACATACATACATACATACATACATACATACATACATACATACATACATACATACATACATACATACATACATACACACACTTGCATAGGCCTACACACATTCTCTCCTATAATAATACATACATGTACAATAAATTATAAATGCATTCGTACGTAATTACATCCATGTATACATGTTCGTGAGTACATAAATGCACAAACACACAAGCAGACCGTTATATTATTTGCATACAAACATACATGGAGACATGTATGCAGATTCAATGGATGATTACATGGACAAGTGCTTATCAATGACATGATTTTGTTTATACGAACGAAAGATGTCGATACAATATTATTAAGATTATGATTCCAAGTGTAATTATTGACCTTCATAGTTTATTCATCTGGTGTTTAACCGCTCAGAGGATCCGTAAATATAACGGGACATCCAGGTGGCAAACCTAAATTAAAACGAGATAATTTATATAAACAATAATATTTTGCAATAATAAATATATACATATATATATATATATATAGTGTGCATGTGTGAGTGTGCGTGTAGGATGTGCTGATATATATATATATATATATTATATATATATTATATATATTATATATTATATATATATATATATAGTCACATTTTAACATCAGGTTGCAATGTCAATTGCGTCATCGTCATCATCATAAACGTGATGCTTCCCTAGTCGTGACCAGTTTTTTTTATCGCTGTCAGTTCTGCCATAATCATGATGATCAACAGCAGCATTGTAGTCATCGTTATAATCATCATAATCATCACAACCTTTAGCATCATCGTCGTCGTCGCCATCATCATCGCCATCATCATCATCACCACATCGTCGTCGTCGTCGTCGTCGTCATCATCATCATCATCATCATCATCATTTTCTTCTTCTTCTTCTTCTTCTTAATCGTCGTTATCATAGTCGTTGTCTTTTTCATCATCATCTTTGTCATCACTTTTACAGACTCTGTCACCATCATGATCAGCAATGGAATGACAAATACAATTTGCGACAAAGTTAATGGAATCACTTACAAGTCAGGACGCATGGATTATACTGCGCGAAATTTCGTAGGCATTTGGGGATACACAAGCCCCTCGCTACAATGCATTCAGGCGTCAGCTTCTCTCGCTTTGCACGACCAGCAGACACATCGCCTACAACAATGGTTTGAAAAGGGAGAATTTTTTATTATTTATAAAAATGTATAAAAATGTACCCGATTGGTTGAGAAAAAATAAAGCTAAAAATTAATACGATTCTTGACAGTTAAACGCCTTTGCATTTCAAGGTGCTGCAAGCTATGATGTCTAGTGATCACGTAATGAGATCAGTGCTTATTATAACCTTTGCCTCATTGTCCACACCTTGAATACTAAACTCTGTATACGTCTTATAGCCTTCATTGATACATTAATAATCAGAAATAATCGAATCTATTGAACCGAACTGAAACCCTGGTTAACATCGGTTAACATCAATCGTACAGGCCATCATTTTTTTAGTGCTCTGGATCCATTCACAGTAGCTAACTTGTAAGCTTACTACTCATCGCATGAATACGATTGACCATGAAATGTTTTTATAATATGTTGGTGTTCAGTGCCTTACCATGGACAATCGCCAGAATGCAGAACGCAAGCAGGAATGTCCTCATCTGAAATATGAACTCTATTCAAATCATGAACAGCTATTATAGAAAAAAACAAGTCTAAGGAGACTGTAAAGGAATGAAAAGTAGGCCTAACTCTAAATCATCAAGTTTTTCTGTACTTTTGAACGAAGTAAGTTTCGATTGCATCTCAAATTCTCGCAAATTCTGAACAATATTAATAATAATTTTATGTAGAATCGATCGCAGCAAAACAATAAGTTTGACTAGTTTGAGTCACTTTTCTTAAATTAGCTTTTCTAGTCTTCTGGGCTTCACATAGCCTATGCCTTGTCTCTAGGGATTCTGAAAAATATTGCCGAAAGAAGCGCTAAGCTTATTTTAGTGATCAAATACAATACAATAGGTCTATAGGTTAATAGCTAGCCTATATTTGGTCGCGCTGGTTTTGGGAGCGAGTCACAGTAATCCCCTTGTGGTGGCGCTATGGAACTTCATTTAGGGAATGAACGGGCGAACAAAGATGCCGAGTCGATAAAGACTCAAGAAATCCAAACCTTCACTCTCACTTACATTATCAAACATATTTCAGTAGGAAAAGAAATACTGAACGAGTTCTACTATGCTGGTATCCGAAATACTTTATACATCGATGTAATAGTAAAACGATATTACCATTTTCGTGAGACAATGTTTCAGTAGTAGCAGTTACCGTCAAGAAGTCTTCGAGCAAACTGCCACACAGAAAGCAAGCAGTAGGCCCCTATAATGATAATAGCGAAGTCTGGTATGGCGAAGCTTGAGCTGTTGCTCATGCAGGCGATCTGTGTCTTTTGAAGCGAAGCAACATGCCCCGATCATAACATATGAGTTTAATACGCATAAAAAATCAAACATCGCTGCATCTAACGAGCTTGTTTTTCATTAAAAGTAGGCCTAACGCGCTATCTTTTTTTAGCAATCCTACGCGTAGGTACAGGAAAAGTCTGGCATGAGCCTAGAGGAGCTGAGAGAGGCAACAAGAGAGAGGAGACACTGGAGAGGATACATCAAGAATGTCGCCAGAGCTCCAAGAGCTGACGGCACCAGGTGACCAGGTGACGCGTTTCCACTCTTCGTTTATACCATAATATGCGTCTTGAAAGGGTTGCTCTTCTTGTGGAGGTTCTCCACCATGCTGGCGTTGTCATCACTAAACCCTGAATCTTTTCTTAACGACAATGACTGATTTTTTGAAGATACTTCCAGCGAATTACTTTTCGTAGCGTAATTTTATAGACTGTAGTATTTGCACTTTATAATTTACATCGCCCATGTTTTCGGCCGGGCAGAGTTAAGCTGTGGCAAAGTGTGTATACAATGATTTATACCGACCTGGGCTAAATATTGCGCTACGGTCGGGCTGCTTTCGAGCTTCAAAACGACCTTCTGCAGCGTTAATGGGACTGGGGGGGGGGCATCTGAATTGATTGCCTAAAGGTGCCCTAAATAGAAACTCTTGTATAATAATAAGACGCATATAAGGAATTTGCACCCTGTCTGGGCTTCATGCCCATTCGTTTCGATGACATATTATGTCGTTATGTTAATATTGTGGATTGTTAACCGTCAACATCTTGGCAATTTTGTAGACCGCGCCTGAACTAGGCCTACGTGCTGGGTTATGCTCTGATTATCAGGTAAGTAATAAATAGAAGGGTAGCCACGCTGATATATATATATATATATATATATATATATATACACTGTGTCCCAATAAATCGGGGCCCCTTTTTATAATGTGAATAAAACAGGCAAATCTTAATCGATTTTCAAAATTTCAAAACTGTTTTTATCCTGAGATAATTATCTTACACTGATTCAAATATGAAGTTTCTGGCATGAATATTGACGTCATAATTACGTCATTTGCATCAGAGAATTCAAATGTTAAGCACCGCTACCAGCGCGACGCTCCGACGAACCGGTCATAATCAATTTTTCTTAGAAGCTTTTTTAGACCGCTCACTGTCCTTCCCTTGTCCGGAAATTTTCGAATAAACTTTTTTGCGCCGTAATGTTTATTTATCCGTAAGAATTTTATTACAATTTTGTCTTCTTGGCTGAACGCCATTCTCTAACGATTTTTGTTGACATTTGGTTTCGATATGTAAATTAATGACGTCATTATGACGTAATTTTTTAGTGAGGGCCATTCATAAATTACCAATTTGTAGATAATTATCTCAGGATAAAAACAGTTTTGAAATTTTGACAATCGATGAATATTTGCCAGTTTTATTCACATTATAAAAAGGGGCCCCGATTTATTGGGACACAGTGTATATATACACACTTATACAGCTCATTTGAACAACTTATCCGCCAGAATACAGCTTTTCACATTATATTGTGTATAACATATATTTATCTGCATTCAAAATCGTTCACGGCCTATCGAGACACCCTATATAATGCAATTTGATATAATGACCATGGGCGCCTTGAATGAAAATAGGAGGAGGGTGTGAGATCGGTGATAAACGAGCACACGAAGTATGACAAACAGATCGCATACACTTAGCGTAACAAACCTAAAATGCAGAGAGTAGAAGGAAATCAAGCTTCTGGATGAGCTGAGGTGTAGCAAGTCAGATAAACTGGGATTTAGAAGCATTTAGTGAGAGGCAATTAGACGACATCCGGGAGTTAAGGCGTTTGGAAAGATATTCAATAATTATTATACACCAGACCAAAAGCAACTGCTATGATGTGGAGCAATCACGTGGATATTAATGCCGACGCTAATCAAATATTTCTCCAGATAAATGCTTCTTCCTTTCGTTCTGGCTAGGATCAATCCCTCGCTGAAGAGGGGTCAGCCACTCGGATCCTTTGTCTCCATGTTGTTCTGTCTCCGTAGTCCGCGTTAGCTACATCGGTAAGAGAGCTGGCGGCCGCGCGTCTGTGGAAGAGAGCGTGCGGGCCGCGGTTCGAATCCCGAAGGTGGCTATTTCAGTATTCTGTGTATGGTCAAATATTACGGATCATGTTCCTCCATATCTTCTTCTGACGCCCAAGGCTGCGGCGTCCCTGCACTTCTCCAGATAAATGCGCCCGAATCTAAAAGTAAGAAAGTAAGTAGCGCTTATTGGCAACCGACATGCGCAACACGCAGTCATAACAAAAATCAATTATCCAGCATGCAGTGTATCGATTTCAAATCACCAAATCAAGTAAGCCTATGCCAATCTCGCTCCGCACTGCAACGCGTTGGCCACGCCTCTGTCTCACTTGGCCAACTGATTCGCTGCGCCAGGCCAGCTGCTAAAAACAAGGACGGATACAGAAAATTTCGAAGGGTGGCAAAATTTTGGGTCCTGGGACAGGGGAAAAATTTCGTCTTGGTCGCCGAAAAATCTGATTACTTTTTTAGTCATTAATTTTGTCCAATTTCCACGAAAAATATACCATTTTATCCGCCAAAATAGTTGAGGACCTTCTTTTAATCGAACAGTGTTCTTGAGCTCTGCGCGCGAAACTCATGGGGCCACGTCACTTTTCGAGCCAGAATAGCTGGTCAAAAAATTCTTTAAAAATGGGGACCATGGCCGGATTGCCCCCCTCCTGGATCCGCCACTGGCTAGAAACCAGCTTGGTGAGATCGCTGAGGTGTATTCACTTGCGTCATAATTATTAGTCCTATAATATGTATAATTATATATGCACATAAGATTGATGAGAACACTTCTTCCCTAAGTTGAAGTTGGATTGATAAGGAGATCATCCACTTTGCTAAAAAAAATTGGATGGATGAGTGAGATTTCTGATAAATTGAAGTCAAGAAGATAATTTTCGAAGCTCGATGGTGAATTGTGAATTGGGCCACCTCTAAACGTTTTTAAATTTCTCTAAAAAATTTAACCTGTAGTACTGATGTTATAGAGAACACTTTTATCAATTTATGAAAAAATGAAAGATGAGTTATTATTCAATATAAAATAGGCCTACTTAGCACCAGAAGTTGGATTGATGAAAATAGCTTTTGAAAAAGAAAATCTGTTTGCTTAAATGAATTCTTGCAGACATAAAAGTTAGATTGATAAATATAATTCTTGTTGGAATGAACGTTGGACTGGTAGTGCGAATTCTTTTGCAGAAAATAGAGGTTGGACTGTTAAAAAGTATTCTGATCAAAATCGAAGTTGGATCGATGAATAGATTACTCATCCTATAGCCATGGGCGGAGTTTGGTATCCGTTCCTGGAGGGCTAAAGCCTTCTTGGGTGGCTAAACCCGAAAAAAATACCATTTACACGAAAAAAAAATGAATCTTGGTCTTCTTGGGGGGCTTAGGCCCCCTAGCTCCTGATAAACTCCGCCCATGCCTATAGCATAACACGCCGCGAATGCGTCGGTCTATGTAAACCTATTCAGATAATTATTGATTCACAACATTAATGCTTCTAGCATCGATTGTAGCATCAGGCCAACATGTTTTCACCATCAGTTTGCGAATGCGAAAACAGAATTTCTGTTAGGAGCAGAATTTCCGTCCCTTCAGTCAAGTTTAAACTGTTAAGCCACGATTTTAGACTTAACCTTTGCTGTTCGGCCTGTTCCTCAGATAGTGCCAAATGTCACAGTATAACAGTTCTTCAATCTATAAGCCTACTTAAGTTTTCCAAAGTTATGAGAATAAATTGGTGCAAAAGCACCTGGTGAGTGGTCAATTTTGAACTGTCTCAAATTCATTCTTTCTACTCCAGTGCAGCGAAAAGAGGATAATGACATCTTCTTGGGTGCATGCATAGCCTAATACTTGTTTTGCAAAATGCCTTCAAAATTTTTGCCTATAATATCACCTGTCAATCTAACTAATAAAATATTCACCAGTCACATCTGCCTGTTGGCTGAGTGTATATAGTTACCTGTTCAGAACAAAATGCCCGAAGTCTTATATCACGTGTTAGCCTAGAACTTCATAAACTTCACTTGTGCAAATTAACTGCTGACTATCATGAATGGAGAGGGCTGAGTGATAATCAGGTTTAGAATGATCAACAAGTGACTGTACTCCATCACAGTAGATACCTAATTCAACTCGGATGTGTCGGTAAATGTAAAATGTTAACGTTTTAAATAAATTATAGTTATTATGAACCCTGATTATTTTTCAAAGATTTAACCCTCAGGCTACCAAGCTTATTTTTTGGAACACTGGCTACCAAGGGGGGGTGGTTACTGGATTTTGGGTTTGGTTTGAGATATCATAACTTGTAATACACCATTTGATTCAGCATTCATTTCTGCACAAAATAGTATATTTAGGTTCAGAAAATATGAATGCCGCTCGAAATTATGAATTTTTACCATGGGTACCCGTCGATTCCACAAATTGTATACTTACGCATAAGGAATATATTAGATTCTGTGTGTTTTATACATGATTTATATATAAAAAGTAGTTTACATAAAATAAAGGCCAATTTTCAACTATGAAAACTAGTAATAAGTCTGTTTTATGTTCAATCAAAACCAAAAAACATGTTTTAGCCGCTGAAAAACGTTTACGGAGACATATCGGCTTGCGTTGTAAAAAAAAACCTACATTTTTACACATTTTAATTTATTTTGAGCACTTCCGGTCATCAAAAGACAAATTGTTTAGTATCAGAGAATAGCCATAAACGCCCTCTACAGAATGGCATAATTTATTTCTATTAAAAAATAAATTATGAATAAGTTATAATAGCAAAAACATGACAATTTTATGAAAATAAAACACCTTAACATATATTTTAAATTATTTTGAGCACTTCCGGTTGTCAAAAGACAACTCAGTGAGCAATGAAATGTAGCCCCACATTCCCTCTATAGAATGGTATAATTTGTGTCTCTTAATATTAAAGGGCGGAAAAGTTACAGACGATATTCTAGGGGGGGTATCCACCACTCTGGTACCTTGGGTATATCGGGTGTAACTTTTGAACGGTAAGGGGCATCATCAAATATTTTTAGTTCAAAATGTGTCCCAATGAACCCTCTACAGCTACCAATTTTTTCAAAATTTTAGTCCAGACGGAACGCGTTTGATTTGCGAAAAACCTAGGGGGGGGTGGCAACCACCCCTCTTGGTAGCCCGAGGGTTAATCAAAATGGGAATCTCCACCACTGCAGCAGCCTTTACAAGCGATGTACATCGTCTAACGTTCCTGTTTATTGCGCTCGACCTTGGTCTCAATCCCTGATTATAATAATCGACCGGATCTCACCAATGTAGCCATGTCCACGAAAGCAAGTTCCTAGGTTAAGTTATCATAAAATTATTGCAACAGATGTTGCCGTTCATACAATGCGTTCTATGTATGTATGTATGTATGTATGTATGTATGTATGTATGTATGTATGTATGTATGTATGTATGTATGTATGTATGTATGTATGTATGTATGTATGTATGTATGTATGTATGTATGTATGTATGTATGTATGTATGTATGTATGTATGTATGTATGTATGTATGTATGCATGTATGCATGCATGCATGCATGCATGCATGTATGTATGTATGTAGGTATGTATGTTTGTATGTATGCATGTATGCATGAATGAATGTATGTGAGTGTGTGTATTTGTGTATGTATGTATGTTTGTATGTATGTATGTATGTATGTATGTATGTATGTATGTATGTATGTATGTATGTATGTATGTATGTATGTATGTATGTATGTATGTAAGTATGTATGTATGTATGTATGCATGTATGCATGCATGCATGCATGTATGTATGTATGTAGGTATGTATGTATGTATGTATGCATGTATGCATGAATGAATGTATGTGAGTGTGTGTATTTGTGTATGTATGTATGTATGTTTGTATGTATGTATGTATGTATCTATGTATGCATGCATGTATGTATGTATGTATGTACGTATGTATGTATGTATGTATGTATGCATGCATGCATGCATGTATGTATTAATAATTTCCTATGTTCAAAGTCATTCGTCGTCTGCGTGTAGGCTTATGATCGAAACACTAAGTATGTTTTAACTGCAATGTCATTGATTTCTTGTCAAAGAACAATTTGTCTTCGCGTCCAGGCAAGTCGTGCATATTGGCCTATGTAAGTATGTAGCCTATATTTGAGTGTGCAGTTCTGTGCTATGAATATCTACACAATATACACTAGGGTGTCCCAATTTGAGGTTATGTTTGAAAATGCTAAGTCTCTCCAGCCAAAAAGTATCATTGGTGGAAAATAACTTTAGGGAAAAAATTTCAAATTTTTTCAAGGTCATTTGGAGGTCCCCCAAAGGGCTATAAGATATCATAAAAATACATTGTGGTGTACCGCTACCATTATCAATATCACTCATACGTAAATTCATGAACTTTGGGGTTTTTGCAGCCCAACACCATTTTCATTATGAATAGGTGTACCACACGTATATATGCATATTCTATATACATACATATATATAATATTACATATATAATTTTGTATATATATATACTAGCTGAATTACCCGGCGTTGCCCGGGAAATATCGGTTTTTAGTTCCCACTTCCCAGTCAGGCCGCTCCCACGCCCGGGAAATTTCTGTTTTCGTCCCCCGCCACGCCTGACCCCACTCCCACGCCGCCCTTCTCACCTCGCCTTCTTCCATCGGCCCCAGCCCAGTCTAACCACCTTTGGTGCCCGGCGTTGCCCGTGAAATTTAGGTTTTCGGTTCAACCCAACTTCCACCCGTCCATGTTTACGCTATAGTCAGCATTTTTGCCAAACCGCGTGCCAAAAGATCTGACCTCGGCGAAAAGTGAGGTTAAAAATCTATTTTTTCGTTGAAAATCGATCGGCGAAAATTATTGCGTCTTAAATAGGCTACTGATACATACGACACGATATAGATATTAATTAACGGAATAAGGCGCTATAGGCTAATTTTAAAATCGGCCATGACGTCATTAATGTACTGGGTTCAATCACCAATATATCATCGATGGTCTCAATGTTTGCTGAAGATGATGGTTGAAAGCAAAATTTAATGGCGTCTTAACAGTGCTAGGATTCGGTTAGAAAAAATAAATTTTCAAGCTCGGCAAAAGGTAATATTTTTGGATCGCGAATCCCGATAGTGTTGTCATGGGGTGGTTAGAAGTTGTTTTGTAATTATTTGGAAAAATCGGTCGCGTGGATGAGGAGATTTTTTATCAAGCTCACATTACAAACTGTGTTTTATAGTTTTAGATAATTTCATACAGAGCTGCTGTCTCGTGGGTTTGCATGTATGGAGCAGCCATTTCGTTAAGTGTGCAAAACGAAATTTCAGACTGTTTGATATACATCTGTTTTCACTACAGTCTGTTACATAGGCCCTAATGCAAATATGGGTTAACGGTTACATATTTTATATATTTTACAATATTGGTTAATTTTATTCTCATGGCAAGTCACACTAAAACTAAAGCACTGTCAACGTTGATTAATTGACCATCTATAATGAGAACTTGTGCTATCTTTGAGGTGATGCTTTCCAGCGACTTTTTTTTACATGTCTTTGACCATCTACAAGGCTGCAGATATTCTGTGTTTTCAAGATGTTTGATGAAACTGGTTCAAATTTTTTTTAAACTCAGTTTCTGCAGCAACAAATCCCAAAAGATAATTATTGTTAATTAACTGAGGGCTTTAAAACTTGCTTCTTGGGTCAGGCTCACAAAGCATCATCCTATGGAGGATTTCCATGAATTCTTTACATTTGCTGAATTAATGGTGGGATGGATGTACCAAACATAACTGGTATTTGCAAGTTTGATGCCCTTCAGATAGAGTTACGTTGTATAGCAAAGTCCGTTATATTACTCAATGAAAATGGAGATGCTGTTCTATGGAAACAAGACTGTCATCTGTTTAACAGATAACGATTCACATGTAATTAAAACACTTTAAACATTTTTTTTAACAGTGTAAGCCTACATCCTATCCTGGCGCACTGTCCGATCTCAGGTGATGCTCCATTTAATTGCATCATGTTAGTTAGAAGATTACAAGCATATGATTATCCTGCATGGTCTCAGTATTACGTATACTGCACTTAAAGCAATGCAATGCCACTCTTGATATTTCAGTCCAGAGCATGCAACTTTTGAATTCTTTTCCGAACTCTTAACACCACACAAGGAATCAACTCTCATACTACACATGGCCCCGAAATTGGATCTCACTTGGTCAAGTTTCTTCCACAACTTTACCAGAGCTATAGGCCTATACATGTATCTCTCAAAGCTTTTTCCAGACTACCGGCATTGACGACAGCTTTCTAGTGAGTAGTGCTGTTTGATCATCTGGAAAATCATACAATTAAGCCATTGTAGGCCCAATCGTGAACAACTTGGCATGTATCAACGGCTGTGCCTGATACAGACATGTAATGCCATAACAAATGAAAGTCATAAACAGTTCTAATTGCAAGCTGTTGAAAAAATCGAAAGTAGTCCTATTTCCCAAATTGCAACTACAACCCACTTGAGTCATTTCTTCCGATGTAGTGAACTACTGATAGGACCAAACATGTGACTATCTCACATTTGGTACTGCGTACCAACATGCCTTTTCAAAGTAAACCATGTTTTGCATAACTGCTCGAATTATTATAGCAGTCAATAATGGTTAAATATTATTCCAAATTCTAACAATATAGGAAGGTCTGTGCATATATCAATTTTGTCAAATTTCAGTCAATTAACTGCAAAACCAGTCTGAGGAAAATACAGCATAACATTTTTTGAGCAATTACATTGTATGACATATCATATTTTGTGCAAAAGCATTTAAAATATATGTGGTGTGAATGACGTTGCCTCAGCAGCCTCATATATTGAAATATTTGCACACGAATATCACAGTACGCTATATATAAAATTTGGGGCTCCTTGGGGGAGTTCTAAATATTATTTTAAAAATTCGAAAAAATTACACAAACATTATCATCTGCATATGAAACTTTTTGACTGGAGAGACCTAAGAATTTCAAGAAAAAGTTTTTTTGGGACACCCTAATATACACGAGCAAAATTAGCCAGATCATGTTCTTATTTTAACCCTTTTAGGGTCACGATTTTTATCAACCGATTTTGGTCACCGGGGGGTAAAAAAATACCCCCACTGTGATTCGCATGATTTCTATGATAAAATCCGATTTTCAAGTATAAAACTAAAAGAAGTTATTTATGGAAGGTTCGCAGAATGCACTGAAACCAAAGTAACATATGCAGCGCTGCAGGAAAATCAAAATGGCGGACAAAATGGCGGCCAGAATCTTAAATGGCTATAAGTGAAGTTATGTATGCAATGGAAACATGATTTCAGAGTCTAAAATAATCAACATTTTCGAGGTCAAGGAATGCAATGGAGCCAATGTCACATATGTGGCACTGCACGAAAATCAAAATGGCGAACAAAATGGCGGCCAGAAAATAAAAATGGCTATTAGTGAAGTCATATGCGCAATGGAAACATGATCTCAGGGTCTAAATCAGCATTTTCGAGGCCAAGGAATGCGATGGAACCAATTTCACTTATATGGCAGTGCAAGGAAACCACCAATTGGCTATCAGTAAAGTTCTGTATCTAATGAATATATGATTTAATAATTTTTTGGTCAAAATTAATAATTTCACGAAAGCCACATTCTATATGTAGCATTGAGCCTATTATGCAATGAAACTATCATATCTAGTCGAAATTTTTAGTAGCCTATAATATTATGATTGTACTGCAGTTTAACTATTGGTGTCATTATATATATGCCATATTCATACTTCAATGTTTTATAGCTTGATCTATCAATAGTTTCAATGTTTCATGACTTGACAAATAAATGGTATACAGTCTATTAATTTTAGGCATTGTTGCTGTCAATGCAATTGCGTTCAAGTGTACATGGCAAGATCGCACTTCGACAGCTGCAGTAGGGCTTGATGCTACACTTGTTAACTTCGCGTGATTTGATGTATACAATTTCATTTATTCATCCTAATTTTATGAAATCAAAACGATATCTATTATAATGTCCAGATACTGATAAGGAGACATTGTAACAGCAAGACACTTATGTGTAAAGCAGGCATAATGTACGTTTAAAAATTCCTGAGTAAAATAGCTAGGACGTGGTATATTTTGGTACTTTATAGCTTATTATTTTGGGTGCATGAATAACTAATGAAACTGGATGCATTCTGTGCAGGAAACATATTTAGGAAAAGTCATAGAAGCGATTTCTTCAACTATTTTCAGGGAATAAAATTTCCGTGAAAAACCGAGATGGGGGTATTTTTTTACCCCCCGGTGACCCTATAAGGGTTAATTTAGGCTACTGACCGTAGGCCTACTCCGGCCAAGGGTCCACGTATCTTTGTGATCTCTTCTTCTAACTGTCGACCTCAGCACCCTTCATCCGACATGGTCTACGGGTCCTGCGAGCAAGGACCGCTTTGGACAGAACTCGAGCGTTCCGCTTCACTGATCCTGCATTTTGGAAACAGCAGCTCTCTCCATTGACACGTTCTTCTTGATTGACTATTATTATAGAACTCGAATCACATCTTTCCTATCTTAAGACTACTCTCTTCTCTATGGACCCTTTGTGCCGGTAAACAAACAGCAAAGTTTGAGTGACGTGGTTTCTGCAGCAGCTGCTGTTCACCCCACTGAGTTATACAAGAGCGAGGCAATGATGCTGTCAACTGATTCTAGTTCTGAAGCAATCGATGATCGCCTCGAGCTAGCGAATAACTTTTCATTGCAACGGACACGTTCTCTTCACATTATTTCTTTGCGGCTGATCGCACCTCGACTAATATGGATCGAACGCCTCCATTGATTTGCCTTAGTATTTCCGATGTCATTCAACCTACATAGCACGCGTCATTGTCAATTTTTTGACCGACATACATAGAGCTCGGATATGCCACCGAGTATGTATGAATAAGTCATACACGTAAGCACACCTATGCATGCAGGTGGTGCGTATGTAGCAGGTAGGTATGTGTGTATTGATACGGTAATATCATGCATGTTTTTATGCGGAAGAATAAGAGAAGGTGCCTCAATTATACACCGTGATTTAAAAAAAAACTAAGCCAAACTGTTTTTCATATATTATATCTAATGCCTGATAACATATCACGCTAAAATTTTCCAAATATTTAGATAATTGGACCAAGAATATGATTTCAAAATTTCAAGAGATAAAGTTGAACGGGTAAAAATATACGAATCTATCAACTTCATATGCTGAAATTACAGTTTACAAGCAATTTTCTGTCAGATTCAATAAAATGTTTTCTTATATCTCTAATGCCTGATGATCAATCATTCTAAAACTTTCCAGATATGTAGAGAATTGAACTAACAATATGACTCCAACAGTATGGTTTGATTATTGAATTAAATAACATGCTCAAAATGTCCTCCTCCTGCTTTCACGCAAGCCTGGAGGCGCTGGCGCCATTAAACAACAGCATGCATTGTCGATTATTCTCTGGTCCCGGCCGCATATACCCGAATCCCAAGCCTTATAGCACTTCAGAGATATTTTATTTCCGTAAACTGGAAGTTGGATGAACGATGAAAATATGATATTACTGCTGACGTATTTCAGCATCATTAGAAGCCGGATGAGCATATTAATTAACAGAAGTAGAAGTTGGATGAGCGACGAAATCATGGTTTTATGCTAAATTGTAACCGTGAAACTAGAGGCTGGATGAACGATCAAAATATTTCTAGTTGAAGTAAAAGTTGGATAAAAAAAATCGGAACTGTGATATAGTAAAATTAGAAGTTGGATGAGCGATGAAAAATGACTAAAACATGTTTTAAATAATTTTACGATGCTATACGGCTTGGGATTCGGGTATATGCGTCCCGGCCATCCCACACTTCCAACAAGCGTTACTTCAGATCGTTTGTATCATGGATTGCTGTCTGGTAGACTCGGTCTTGCATCACGTTCCACGCTTTATAGTTGACAGGATTCAAATCTGGGCTGTTGGGAGGCCATAATGTGGGAGAAACAAAGTCTGGCGTCTCTCTTTTCATAACAGACTTGCTGAAAACTGAAATTTCTGAAGATAAAGTTTAAATATTCATATCTTCCTATCCGTTCAAATGTATGACCTGATATTTTGGAATCCTATTCATGGTTCAATTCTCTAAATATCTGGAAAATTTTAGTTTGATTAATCATCAGGTTTGAGAGATATAAGAAAAACAGTTTTCCTTACTTTTTACTGAATCTGACAGAAAATTGCTTGTAAACTGAAATTTCGGCATAATATTATGAAGTTGATAGATTCATATCTTTTTATCCATTCAACTTTATCTCATGAAATTTTGGGATCATATTCTTGGTCCAATTCTCTGAATATTTTGAAAATTTTAGCGTGATATGTTATCAGGCCAGTGGTTTTCAACCTTTTTCTAGTGACGGAACCTTTTTCAAGCACTCATTGGCTCGCGGAACCCTCCGCATTTCACCTGTAGCCTACAGTGCTCCAAGATAAGCTTTTGAATGCAATTGTCACTAATAATTAAATAATAATGATGATGATGATAATAATAATAATAATAATAATAATAAAAATAATAATAATAAGTTTTAGACAGTTCAAGACTTAATGTGCGTTATTTGCACTTCTGCATGGTGCAGTATATAATAGTAGGCTACATTACAATTGCATGCCTTAGAATTCTACGGAGTCAACGAACACGTCCAGTGTATACTGCATAAAGCACTATCAGAGAATAGCTGCATTTCTGATGTAAACCCTATTTCGACAACTATCAAGCGGATAAAATATTGAAAATGGAAATTCGATGCATTCTAGATCAGTACTCGACCAGTTTTTGTCTTGTAATAAAGCATCCTTCTTCAAAGTTAGGCTATTGCGAAATTTGTGCCTGGTTGTTTTAATAGCGGGGCAGAGGGCCCTCAGCCTATATGGGAGTTTCAGCTTCGTTTGAAGGCAAGTCCCAAGTACAACGCTGGTTACATCCTTCGTCTAGTCTGAAATAGTGTCTCTGTCACAATAATCGACCATCTGATTCTTGTTTGACACATCTTGTGTGATGTTCGAATAGCAAATAGTGCATGAGCCTATCGGTTAAAAATTCGCGAGGTAGGCTTAGGCTTTACAATTGCAAAACTTGGTAAATCCGATACCTCTGAATCAAAAATTAACCACTATCTCTCCAATGTTAACTGATCCAAAGAAGAATTGACCTAACCAGTCGTTGGTCTACAGTGCTGAACAGATTCTAATGGGAAGAAATTGTTAATAGAGTTTCCATCTGAATAGTTCAAAAAGCCAATTATAAAAAAATGTGTCTTAACGACACAGTTGAAGACGCAGGGCATCTATGCATTATAGATTCCCGTTTGATATAGCCTACGATTCTTTTATTTGGCAAGACTAACGCGCAGATTCATTCATGGGGTCATCATTATAATATGTTGTAAAACAACAGAAACAGTAATGCATTCGCGTAATTAAGTTGTTTAAGTAAGAATGACTTAAAGCTGTGAAATAATTCGACTGACTGTTAATGATTTTGTGATTTCAGTTGATGTTATAAATTTTTATATCAAACTGCCGCGGAACCCCTGGCCGACGCCCGCGGAACCCTGGGGTTCCGCGGAACCCCGGTTGAAAATCACTGTATCAGGCATTAGAGATATATGAAATACAGTTTGGCTTAGTTTTTTTTTAATCACGGTGTAGTAAGTCGTGGTTTGATCGCAAACTGCCACAGTGCAAGACGTGTGACGACGCGTAAGCACTAAGCAACGCGGAGGCCAATGATTGTCGTATGTATCGAAGTAGCAGTCGTTACATTAGTCATTTCTAATAAAGCCTGCTTGCAGATGTAGCATACCGCGACTTTTGGTGAAATCATCTCTGGGACAGAGCGCGACACTTCTCTCAAAGGTTTGACTGGAAGAGGAACTTTAGATCGTTGATTAAATTCTTAAGGGTATAACATTTCGACAATGTAATGACATGCGAACCTGCCTGAGCGCAGAGAACGCGAAGAAGAAGAAAAATGTAATGACAAGCACTAACCATCTTCTTTATTTAAATTGCATGCATAATTTTATTTCATCTTGGTTGCAGTCACAGTTTTAGTTGATGATTTTTCAGGTAAGTTGTAGATACAGCCTACCCGTTCTACAACGGCTATTTACTGATAGTCATGGTTTCAAATTCAGGATTATTTTTAGCTGCTGCTGTGTTCCAATAGGGCTAGATGAAATTGCAGTTGTGCATATTACAGAACAACTAGGCTATTGAAGAAAACTAAAACGCTCCACTGCTATAGGGGCGAATAGGTTATTGCGCATTTCCACAATATGCGAACTCTTCACCATCCAGCCTACCCGTTCTACACGATCATCCGCCTGCCTTACACTTTCTCGACCGCCGGTCACAAGTCCTCTCAAGTTCTCCAACCGAGCCATATCCATCTAAGCACCACGCCTTTGGAATGATCTGCCTCCTGAATTCCGATCCTTTTCAGTCCCTCCACCATCACTGCTAATCACACACCATAGCCTTCCTCAGGCTCCTCTATCCATCACACCTCGGGCTTTTCATTCGAAACTTAAGACACTCCTTTTCACGAACTCTTACCCTGTCTCACCTGATCCTCCACCGTCCAATTCCCGGCCCAGACGACACCCGCCTTAATAGCTGTTCCGCCCCTCTAATCCTATGGTAACTCGATCCGGACCACCACGGACTACTCTCACGGACAACCCTTATAACTCAGCGCAGCGGTCGTGAATAAGCTAGTGCCCTGCGCTTGGCTTTCGAGTGGCGCTTTAGAAATTTCGAGTTTGCGATTACGATTACGAATACGGGGCAAGCATAGGCTTATTAGTGTTAGCGCATTTCCACTTTCTCAGGTTTCCCGACATTGTCCTGCTATATTAATTTGATCTCTTCAGTTAACGAAAATAACGATGAATTCTCGTTACAGTTGTTTCGCTATAGCTAATAGGCCTATTATTATATAATATGTTAAGAAAATTAAAGCGAATCAACTATTTCCTAACTGTTGCACGTTATGTCAAACTCTTAGGGCCGACGATAATAATAATTATTTTATACATGGAAAAATACATGCATAAATGTATATACAGGGTGCGCCAAAAAAGTAATCTAATCCCCTACGGTTTTCAGCTCATATCTTGGCCAAACTTATGAATTTTTAAATGAAACTTTGCAGTCTGCCTTACATCTGCTGGAGAGAATGTCAGCATCAACATCCAGCAAAAGTTTCCCAATGACATGGGGTAAAAAAATTCAAAACGTTTTAAAAATATTAATGTCTTCAGCCCGCACAAGCGGGCCAAAGATGAAAAATTGCATTTTTTGAGAAAATTGCAGATTTTCTCATGAAAAAATAATATTCTTAGTGCAAAATAATTACATGTGGCTCCCATGCAATAAACCGTCGGAGAGAGCTCTTAAAACTGAATAGAATGATGTATTAATTTTCAGAACATTCCCATGTTTGTGGAAGATATTAACTTTTTAACCATAGAACCATACCTCCTCTTCGCAACATGTCTATCTATCTATCTATCTATCTATCTATGTAATTTATATAGCGCCCCTTCAAGGAGTCTACTCAGAGGCGCTCCCGACCCAAGCCCGGTCAAAAAGAAAAGTCTTGAGTAATCTATAGAAAGAGCCAGACATGTTCCGAGGGTGGGAACGCAGGTTAGAGGGAAGGTCATTCCAAGCGGAAGGTCCAGTGACCGAAAATGCCCTGTTCTGCCTAGTGGCAGTGCGGGCATAAGGAACCATAAAGTCACCTCTAGAGGCCGAGCGCAGAGATCGGCGACCCACAGCAGTTGAGGTCAAGGTGAAGAACTCACAGAGATAGGAAGGTGCTGTGCCCAAGACGCAGCGCCAAGCAAAAGAAGTAACCCTGAAATAAATGCGTGACTGAACCGGAAGCCAGTGTAAGACATCACGAATATAGTCAGAAATGTGACCAAACTTAGGGACGCCACCCACCAAGCGTGCAGCCGCCCGCAGGACCCCCTCCAAACCACTTAAACGAACCTGAGGAAGGCCAAAGTAGAGAGAAGAACAGTAATCCAATCGATTGGCAATAAAGGCATGGACCAAGGTGGAAGCGGAAGAGGAAGACAGAGAGCGAGACACGACTCGCAGCTGACGCAAATGGTAGTAACAAGAGCGAGTCAAGGCCTTGAGATGATCAACAAAAGACAGCTCCGAGTCCAGGACGATACCCAGATTGCGCACAGATGTGGAAAAAACAAAGGTGGGGAATTCAGAGGCTAAAGACCCCAGATCAATCTTATTCAACTGTTGACGAGTTCCAAACCAGATATATTGGGTTTTAGAAGGGTTTAAGCGGAGTCGGTTGGATGACATCCAGGCAGTAAGGCAGTCAGTGGTATGTGACATAAGTCGGACGGCAGAGGCAGCTTGAGACGCTGAACAGTGAGTGTAGGACTGGACGTCATCAGCGTAAGAGTGACTCTTGAGGGAACAAGAGGCAAATAGGGCCTCTATGTCAGCCGTGAAGAGGAGGTAAAGAAGAGGCCCCAGGACGGAACCCTGGGGGAGCCCAAAAGGAGCAGGACACCAAGGAGACCCAGTTGAGTGGAAAATAGTTGAGGTGGTGCGCTCCGATAGATAGGAAGTGATCCATTCAAGTGGCAAATCTCTAATCCCAAAGGATAATGAAAGACGACTTAGGAGAAGATCATGGTCCACAGAGTCAAAAGCGGCGCTAACATCATATAAGGCCAGCAAAGTGACTTGGGACCTATCAATGGCGCCATATACATCCGAGAGGAGGTGGAGGAGGAGGGACTTACGGAACCCAGACTGGCGGGGAGGGAGTAAATTATTAGCGTCGTAAGCCTAAAAACAGTAAAACACTAATAACTTTTTTTATCCTTTGAGATATTTCAATGCATAATAATGATTTATTATGTCATTCGCTTCAGTTCAAGACCACCTTTCTAGAGGTGTATTGTAAGGCGAAATCGTGTATTGTTTGTCTGATATTATTGGGATAGTATCTAATATGCACCATGACTGAAAAGATATGATGATGAGTGTGTAGACCTGGGCGGTTGGATGGTGAATAGTTGACGAATGTTAGAGGACTGAGAGGTTTGAAGAGCGTTGTAGGTCAGAAAAACAATTTGATTACGTCGAGGAATTTTCAGCCAATGAAGAGACTTGCGAACAGCGGTCACGTGATGATGTTTTGTTTGGGAGTTATTAAGAGGCAACCCCGGTTCCTCGGGCTCGCTCAGCTACTTGTAGCGCTGAACTCTCTCGGTTGCAAGGCCGTCCATCTGGAATGACATTCCTTCAAAGCTACATTTATTGCATCTTACATGTATCATCAGACTGGCCATTGTGACCAATAATAACGCTTCGTTTAATAAATTTCGTGTCTTTTTTTCTTTGCAGCGGCTGGACTTGGAACGTCTCTGAGTAGGTTTCTTGAGGGTGGTCTATGTAAGGCCATTGAATGAATGAATTTTTTCAACGTCTAGTTGAATTAGGCTATGCGAGTTGTTTTCTAGCATGGTCTGTGGGTAATGGACATGTTTCATTGAATTGTCGTCTTACAAATCATGCCATGTTGAATATTATTACTAAATTTTCATAAGGCAAGGCACGACGGTCAAAAGAAAGAAATTGTCTGATTTAAGGTTTCTTAAAGTGGGTTCCGCGGAACCCAAGGGTTTCGCGGGCTGGGTGCAGGGGTTCCGCGAAAAGATGTCTAAATAGCCTATTTTCTTCCTATTAATGATGATAATAACTGAAAACGTAGCATAATCATTCAAAGTAGGCGAAAACCAGCTAGCCTAACTCTTCTAATGAAGACTACGTCTTATTGCGAATGAAGCAGAATTCCAATCAACCTTCACTGATCAGTGTCTCGAATGGGATAGCTAAAATACGCAATAGTAACTGCAGTTAGCGTGTTTAGCCATTTGCCACGTAAAAATTGTACGAAACTACGTTCTCATATTTTACTGGAACAGATGGACAATATAGAATTCGATGAAATGATGTAGCTGACAACAAGGGCGGATACAGAAATTTTCGAAGGGGGGCCAAAGTCCTATGGAACTACTTTTGGGGGGGGGGGGGCCACGTCTACTTTTCGAGCAAAATAGCTGGTCAAAAAAAAAGAAATTTTTGAAATGGGGGGGCCATGGCCGGATTGGCCCCCCCTGGATCCGCCCCTGGCTGACAATACGAATCCAGCTTTCTAGCATGAATCCAGTTATACATTGTAGGTATATAGACAACATGCAGGAGATGCAGCACGGGCGGTTCACATTCCGATTTCATGTAGTCTACTTCCAGTAAATCTATAATTGTGATACACCAGTCGTTGTTTTTCAAAACAGCGCAATTTTAAGTTTTCCTATAAGAAAAATTTACTTTCTGCAATTAGGCCTATAGAGCGTGTTTAGTAGGCCTATGCTTCTCAGGCGCTATGCATGTTTTAATGCGCTTAGTTGATAATTGGGGGCATAGGCGTACGGGACATTTCGGCAGTGCGGGGGCAAAAAAAATTTTTGCCCGAAAAATCTGACGACTTTTTTTTAAGTCATCCACCCAAAATTCTTAGGATTTCCCGTCCGAAAAATCTGACGACCTTTTTTTAGTCATCCGTTCTTAGGATTTTCCGGTCAGAAAAATCTGACGACTTTTTTTTACCCCTGTGCGCCCGAAAAAATCATCCCGTACCTGTTTTGCCCGAAAAAAAATTCCGAAATTTTTTGGCCCGTCCATGCCTCTTTTGCCCGAAAAACACATTTGCCCGAAATTTGGGGGGAGGGGCATTTGCCCCCTGGACCCCCGTCTCGTACGCCTATGATTGGGGGTTCCGCGAGAAAATATTAGGACGCGAAGGGTTCCGTGGCTCTAATAGTTTGGGAAACGACTCTGATTGATGCAATCTGTCGACGAACTGTGTTTATTGTTTAAGTCATGCACAGCATGTCATTGTGAATACGCATCAGAGTCAATATTCATATGGGGAACGGACATTCACCTCCTGGACATTGCCCCCGAACTATTACCAGCCGGTCGTTTCCCCCCGACAGTTCCCTTCTCTCTCTAAAACTAGGGGCGAGATGGACCTTTGAGGCATGATGGATCCCGTAAATATAGTATGTAAGCTTATATATGATGTCGCCACCTTCCGAATGAACTTTAATTGCTGTAATACTGTTGGCGCTTAGGTGATTTGCCCAAACTAAACGACCGAAACGACATTTTCTCGTTTTTTGTGATGAAAAGCTGATTTTCTACCTGTTCCATCCTATTTTCAGGAAACAGTGTTCTTTTCATCAATCCAGCTTCTAGTTTGGCAAACATCTCACTTTATTTAATCTTTAGTCGTAAAAATTTTTCTTGACATCAATTTAGCTTCGCTGTTAAACTGAATTTCTCGCATTTGCCCAGCTTCTATTTAATTAGAATTCTTGCCATTTTTGGAGTAATTATGGGAAAATAGCCTATGTCCTGTTTTGTGGAGGTGGGGGCAACCCGGGCAAATGTCCGCGATGAGTGTAGTTTGGCCAAGGGGATATTATGTCATACGCTCGTTCGTATGACATTGGCCCACGCTTTGTCTCAGATTTGTTTAGACTGCACGTCATGCTTTTATGTAGATTTTAACTGTGTTTCGTTGTCTGCAGCATGATATCGTCAGTATTGAAGAACCCTGTGCGTTGCTTCGGTGTGCGCAGCTTCTTCGCCCTCAGCTGCCTCGTCATCGTCATCGTCGTCATCGTCCGATTCCACGTCTTCGATAGGCCTAGCCGCATTGTCAACCAACCGCTCGAGACCCGTTTCAATAATAATAGCCGCATCACCGGCCAACCCCTTGAAACCCATTTCAATTATAATAGCCGCACCGTGGACCAACCCCTTAAAACCCATTTCAATAATAATAGCCGCACCGTGGACCAACCCCTTGAAACCCATTTCAATTATAATAGCCGCACCGTGGAACAACCCCTTGAAACCCATTTCAATAATAATAGCCGCACCGTGGACCAACCCCTTGAAACCCATTTCAATAATAATAGCCGCACCGTGGACCAACCCCTTGAAACCCATTTCAATAATAATAGCCGCACCGTGGACCAACCCCTTGAAACCCATTTCAGTAATAGGCCTAATAGCCGCACCGTGGACCAACCCCTCGAGACCCATTACAATAAGCCAAGCCTCATAGTGGACCAACCTCTCGAGACCCATTTCAATAAGCCTAGCCGCACCGTGGACCAACCCCTCGAGACCCATTTCGTGAACCCACTCACACCGCGTGACATGGACATCCTCAATCGGACATTCCGCGTTTTCGTCCAGGCCGTCGAGGCGGCCAACCTGACCTACTTCATCTATGCGGGAACGCTGCTCGGGTCCCTAAGGCACCACAACCGAATTCCATGGGACGACGATGTGGATGTTCTCATGAACATCAACGACAAGCCTCTTATTCAGAGGACACTGTCGAAGCTGTACCCCAACTACAGGATAAATAAAATAGCCGCACACGTGTGGAAGTTCTACCCAGCAGCCGGGCGCTATGTGCGCTACAAGAAGTATAGATCGCCCTATGTGGATGTGATCTTCTTTAGCGAAAACGAAACGCACGTATGGAACGTT
This sequence comes from Lumbricus terrestris, assembly GCA_949752735.1. Taxonomy (NCBI): domain Eukaryota; kingdom Metazoa; phylum Annelida; class Clitellata; order Crassiclitellata; family Lumbricidae; genus Lumbricus; species Lumbricus terrestris. The sequence continues at coordinate 7,564,167 of OX457046.1, forward strand.
TCACCATATTTTAGGGCGATCGAAGTGTGGCTGAAACAGAAGGTCTTCCCACTTCATCGTCGGCCGTATGGAGATCTGTCCGTGACCGCGCCGTGCAACGGGCTGGCGGTGATGGGACCACATTTCGACATTGGCGTCTGTACTTCGCGGTCTGATAGCCATATCGTGGATATGCATTTCACCCCGTTTACTCTACCGTGCGATCGACTGGCGCACCTCTATCCGTTCGTGAAGTCTCATCAGATAAATGGATCTTTGTTCGTTCAAGAAACGTTGATGCTAGGTGATCGGCAAATTAAAAGCATCACTGCACGTGCACCTTGTTGACAATGATCGTCCTCATTCAGTCGGCTGATTGCCGTAGGCGTATTCAAAGAACCTTGCTCGTAGATGCTATAACACTTTTTGCTCATTGTAATGAGAGCACACCTGAACTAAATTGTTGGTTGTTGGTTGTTGATCGCACTGTAGCCTAAAGTCATAAAGTCCGTTGAACAAAGCAGGTCAAACTCTGATGTATCAGTGAAATGGTAATCTATTCATTGTTTTAACTCAACAATAATATTCATGTTGCTGTTTTTTTTAAAATTATGAAATGGCTTTTGCAGTTGTCCTTATTTTGTTTTAAATGGGCTTCCAGCTCATTGTCAAAGTATATAGCACAATAACTGGGTAGCTTTGTTAAAAGAAGTACTACATTAACTGAATAATTATCTACATTAACAGAAGCATCACACTTTCTGTTTAGGTAGATTAAAAGGAGGATGGCATTTAGCGGGTACATGAATTAACAGGTAGCTGCAACATAAGGCGGGCATTGGCGGTTAGCTGGATTAAAACAAGCATAGCGTTGCCTGTACACCTCTATGGTAACTTAGTTAAACAGGCATCACGTTAAGGAGCGCTATATAAATGTCCAAATGAATGAATGAATGAATGATACTTGCCTATCTACCATCTTGAATATGAAAGCGTGGATAGGTAACACTACCAGTGGGACTTCCAATCCCTTCTGGTTTCCGGTTGTAGCCAATTGTTTTGTATATAAACTTCGCAAAAATGCTTTTGTTATCTTGGTGCAATAAAATTGATGGCTATGGTTATCCTGACCCACAAATGCGCATGAGAAGCTAAAAAAATTGTCTAGTATTGCGAAATGAATCGGTATCTGAACCTTTCTTTGGACGGACATACACACATACCGATCTCAGACTTATAGTATAGATTTGACAATGATGCTGTTGTAATGAATATTTATGATGATGATGTTGAAAATGATGACGAGCTCAATTTGATTATGACAAGATGATGTTCTTTTGATTAGGATTAGGCTAGACTGATGCTGCTGCTGCTGCTGCTGATGATGATGCTGATGCTGATGGTGATGCTGCTGCTGCTGATGATGATGATGATGCTGATGCTGATGGTGATGCTGATGATGATGATGATGATAACGACGATTCCATAAACAAAGAGAAGATTCTGTATGTGTGTGTGTCTGTCTGTTCGTCTGGAATGCATTTCGGCAGTTTTGCACCTTTTCACTCCAAACCTTCACTACTGTGTCCGTCTCAACATGGGTCACCCAGTGGTGAGGTTCGGCTAATTATCCAGTTCGCAGTGCTGTGTCAACTAGTTAGTGTCATACCGGTAAACACCTGACGCTGTCATTCAAGCGTGAACTTATAGCCTGTTAGTGTCGTTCAGTCACTCCAATATGAAGCTAATACTTGTTGGTATAACTTAGGACAGCATGACTTCTTGCTATCAATCCAGCTTCCATTTATGCAAAAATTCGTTTAATCCAACTTCCATTTCAATAACAACTATTTTTTATCCATCCAGCTCCAAATTAAGCAAGAGCATTTTCATCAATCTAGATCCAATTAAAGCAAGAACATTTTCATCAACCCAGTTTCCATTTAAGTAGAAGTTATTTTGCATCAATCCGGCTTCTATTTAGCGGGAAATCTTTTCATCAATCCAACTTCCGTACCGGTACTTAGGACCGCCGTTTTATTGTAATACCACTTACACACAATATGTTCTACCAGGGTGGTTTTGTCCTACCCTGGGGGATTGTCCGGGGGTGTCGTTCCAGGGGTTTCTGTAAAGGGGGCGGAATGTCTGCGCACCCTTCCTTTTCCTCAAACTTCTCATCCATACTGGCATACATGAATTTTTTATGAAACTTACCCTACCAACTGCTGTTTCTCAGTCACTTGTGCGATTTGCTTCTAGCCATAGGACGATTGTTCAAATGCAAGCGTCCTATAGGCTATAGCATAGCATGCCGCGAATGAGTCGGTCAATGCACAGGCCTATTCAGATTATTATTGATTCACAACATTAGTGATTCTTTGGGTTTTCGGAGAAATTTCCTCGTTCCCCCATCCACCCCTCCACGCCCATTCCACCGCCACCCTCCACCACCTCCATACCCCGTCCCTCCACCCCCTCAACCCCCCAAATTTACAAATTTGTCAATGTGCACACATGACATTCAAGAATTGTCGTAGAATTATTGCGAAGTTGCTTTTCCGTAGTAAAATAAGTGGCATAATAAATAGTGTTGGAGATTGGTCCCGTAGGATTTTATTTTTAATTATTTTGATTATTTCCTGGCATGTACGTGCCGCTGTCCGTCTACGTATTGCTGGACGGCGTGACCCGTCTGTTGGTCTACGTGCTCCCACCCCAGGAACGAAGCTAGCTAGGCCAGAAGGAACGAAGCCTAGAGGGCGTGGTCGGAACGAAGCCTAGAGGGCGTGGCCTAGGAGAACGAAGCTAGCTAGGCCAAACGGAACGAAGCCTAGAGGGCGTGGTCGGAACGAAGCCTAGAGGGCGTGGCCTAGGAGAACGAAGCTAGCTAGGCCAAGACGGAACGAAGCCTAGGGGGCGTGGCCTAGGAGAACGAAGCTAGCTAGGCCAAACGGAACGAAGCCTAGGGGGGCGTGGCCTAGAGGAACGAAGCCTAGAGGGTGCGATACATATACGAGTGCGCACCGAGGCACGCCAGTCATCGATCTAGTCAGTCACGTCAAGGAACACAGAGTCCTCGAGTCAGCCGCCATCGAGGGAAGAAGTCATCGAGGGAAACGATCGTCGAACTGCAGATTCAGCCGACGCAGTCGCCGTGAGATAGAAGAGGGTTGCGACAGCCGAGTGTCACAGGTTCGAGGCGCAGTACAGTTACGAGTCGTACGGAGGAAAACGCTTCGAAGAGCGCTACGGTGAATCTACGACGACTGCAATCCGACGCTGCTGACGACGAAAGGTTCGTAGACCTTTGCTGTGCAGCGCTGGCGACTGGGGTTCAATTCCTGATCCACAGCCGTGCTCTTCCGGAATTCGACGCCTGCTGACGACGGAAGGTCTGGTGATCTTCGCTACGCAACGACGATCGGAATTCGACGCCGGATCTGCCAACGCTTCCAGCCGGGTGAGCGCAGTGGTTCAGTTTCTCGCTACGCGACGACGACGACCGGGGTTCAAAACCCGATCGCTACTTTCTGCGGGCGCTGGCGAAGCAGCGGTGTTCTACACGACGACGATTCGGTGTTCGGCATTGACAATTGCTGTGAATAGTAGTGCATTAGTTTTGGGACAGTGGCGCTACACGAACATTGCTCCGAACATTGCTCCGAACTTGCTCCGAACACTGGCGCTATAGAAGTTGACTGAGGACTGCATTGCGAGTTTCTTCTTTGTTCGTCGAATAAATGAGTTTTAAGCCTGACTGGCTAGTCGTCAATCTTCAGTTGACGCCGGACTACACGGACGAATAACGCCTTGAGGACTTGGGTTTGGGGTTCGGTTCCTGGTGGTCATTTGCCCAGCCCGAGTCCGCTACAATAGCATAATTATTACAAAGGAACTAACCTGTATAAAGCGAAGCACATTATTTTAGTGGTTTGTCCATGTGTTGCGTGTCGCTTAATGATAATATGTTGCTATTTTCGTCGTCAATGTGAGATTTCCGTCTGGATTAGACTGAGTCATGATGGTAGAGTGCAGCTGCTTCATAGCAGAATTTGGACAACTGTTGTGAGCTGTCATACTTTGCCTTCTTCATAGAGATGCGTGCTTTATAACAGGCGGATGGAATGTTGTTCTGTTGGACGAGCATCATGGTCTGTGCAATTTTTCATCCTTCCTTCGTAGTGTCTTCTCCAGCACTTCCACATTCCAGACGCCATTGAAGTTCGCATGTAGGTAAACTAAACTGTAATTGAAAGATAGTGTCGTGCACCAGCAGTCCCTGTGAACCAATCATTGGGTGAATACACAGCTGTTTTGGTTATTCAAGCCCATGCTCTTATCACATTCAATGTAAGAAAGACCTCGAACAGGAAATGCTTTTGTGGCATGGTAACATCATTCTCTTCCTGGTTGGAACAAAGCTGTGAAATTAGTGAAAGTCGTTGTTTAATTCTTTTTCTCTCCAGCACAGGAATCACAAAAATTGAAAAGTTTCTGATGAGGTTGATAAAATTATCCAAGATCGAGAGTTCGAGACATTATTTTCCACTTTCGTTCCAAAGGTTTTGTCATTATGTGCAAAAGTAAGACTGCGAATAAGAAAGAAGGTGAATATTGTAAAAAAAATAGAATGAGAGACTTGGCTTTTAATTATAATTATAGTAGACATCATCTTGAGTGTTTGAGTGTTTGAGTGTTTGGAGCAGGCAGATTTTTTAAAAGATCCATTGCGATGTGTTAGGGCTATCCTTATTTTAACTTGCTAAAGTTCATATATTGCATTCTTGAATTGAATTTTAACATTTTATTTTATCTAATTTTTTATCAGACGTGCTGCAAGTATCAACACGTGGGTATTCAAAAAGAATATTAAATTCTGTGTTGAAGATCTTGTTGTAAACCTCATTATGATGTTTTGCTGGATGGATAATTCTCTTTGTACATAGTAAACATCAATTTGGTGTTTAATTCTTCTGGCAGATATAATACTTACCTTCATTTTACTTTTATTATTTTAGACTCTGGACTTAGTTAGGTTTCATAGTTTGTCAGTTCCATGTTGAACTTGAATTAAGTGTCATATTTGATCAAACATGGTCTAATATAATATTATATCATAGGCCTCAAAGGGTGTGGGGTGAAAAATATAGGCTACCCCAGGTTATCCAATATTTGATTTGTTATAGGTTAACCTCCTAGAGTTAACCGCCCTTATTGTTCTATTGTGTTACTTGTCACCTGAGTATATATATCCTATTATTGAAAAATATGAGAACGTGTCTCATGATAATAAAGATTGCAAACATGCTTACTTATTTTGTTGGGGTGTAGGACCCAGTCAATTGGGTGGGACTTGACAGCGTTAGTTCTACATGTGTGCTGGGGATATCATCCAGCGATGACTCCTGAGTACTAGTTATTTACAGAGAAAATAAGTTCTTTTCTTAACGCAGCGATGACACATTCACCATGACAGTAGTATTATGAATGCGGATTGTGGGCGTACTCATGACCAAAGAGGATTTGGATGATAATGACGTCAGCGTCAAGCACGCTGTTGGTGACGTAATCAACGACCAAAGAGCAGTCAAATCGGTTTTATCCGACAGATGTTTTACAATCAGTCGCTTGAGGTCGCACGGATCGCTGAACCCTTTTCCGGTATCGAACTTCCGGTTGCCGATATGCTGGGCATCGATGACGTAACTTCCGTTGGCATCAAGCAGCAGACCGGTTACGAAGACGTCCTCGATCCAGAAGACTTTCGCTCGGACGGCGGCCGCGTGGAGGTCATGGACGAGGTCTCCGGATATGACGTAAGCTGGGCCGGACATGTACTGGGGATAGAAGTTGCGAGGGTAGTCGGTCGGCGAAACGAACCACTTGGACGATGGGTCTCGTATTGGCCCCGTGTCGGCGACGACGCGACCCATGACGAAACGACGGCGATGTCTCGTCAGTGCGAGATCTCGCAGGAGCAGCGGTGTGTTCACGAGAACGTCGTCATCGGCCTTGAGCAAGAAGCGAGCCGCTTGGCAGCGTGCATCAGCCCATTGGAGCATGGCGATGGACTTTAGGGTAAGGTTTTCGTAGCAGTCGATGAAGTTCGCCTGGAGGAGGTCTCCACGTTTCAAGGACTCTTCTTCGAGGGTGCGCTGGTGGTCCGCGGCCCCATCACCGGGTCTCGGCTGACCTATTATGAATAGAACACGCAGCTGGTGATCGTCTAGGCTGGCCCAGGTGGCTCTTATGACCTCGCGTCGCGATGCATTCTCCCAGGCGGAACAGATGACGATAAGGACCAGGGTGTCCGGGTCACAGGCACCGGAAACGTCGATCAGAAAACGAAATTTGTCCTTCGTGGATGACCTTGACGATGAATCTGTCCTTGACCAGGATCGACTGTTGGGGATGGTGGACCTAGACTGAAATCCACCTGACTCCAAAGGAACTGTGTTTGATCTTGATTTTACGGCGTCTGACCTGGATTCGAAGCGTGACCCAGTTGACCTTGTAACTGACCCATGTTCTGGCTCATGTGAGTTCGCCAGTGTAGATTTTTCCGATAAACCAGGTTCCGTTGTCTCTGACCCTGACCCGAATGTTCTTGATAACTCAGATTGTCTTGTTCGATCCTTCAACTCTTTGTCCTGTGTCCTGGAAAAGTCTTTCCCCCATTCTGGGTCACCAGAATCACCGTAGCCGACGGTTGGGTAATCATCCCTCATGTCTAGTTCCGGTGTATGTCCTTTTCTTAA
>OX457046.1:7575906-7625906 GCA_949752735.1 Lumbricus terrestris
GAAAGGGTGGGAATGGGGGTTGAGTTGGAGAAATTGGGTGGAGGTGGGCCATTGTTGGACGGTAGAGGAATGGGGTTGAAGTTAACCTGGTGCGTTCAAAGTGAGGAAAAGGATTGACCGAGAAACCAAAAAATTACTCCAGACTGTGTGAGGGACAAATTTGGAGAAGGTGGGTGGGGTGGGCGGAGTGTGGACTGGGGACTGAAGTGGAGTTTTGTGGTCAGGGCAGTGGCGCGGTGGAACCGGTTTGAAAACAAACTGAAACAATAGTTTTCATAAATTTCATATCTTGGGCATTTTTATGGGGTGGGTTGGGGTAGAAGGGTGGGGTTGGGTGGATGGGTGGGCATGGGGTGGGATGGGTAAAAGTTAGGGTGGAGTTGGGGTATTAACCTTTGTAAATCACAGCTTTTACAAAATTGTATTTCTGCATCATTTGGATAAAGTTATATTTTTACATATGCATGATGCTTATACTAGTGAAAGTGACCCAACGTTCCACTTTGGGAACATATTTATGCATAATTCTTACATCAACTCCAAAAAAATATTTTTTTCACTGATTGCCTCTAATTAGGCGGTAAACTCTAACATAGCGAAATTCGGAAGTGATAGAATGACAATTTCAGTATCTGGGATGATAAAGGTTAAGCAACATACGGTAGGCATGGGAGAATGTATAAATGCATGTATGTACATAATGCATGTATGTGTGAGAGGTGGATTCAGGGGGAGGGGCAATCCGGCCAGGGCCCCAATCCGAAATGTGCACAGAACGCGCTGCCCCCCCCCCAAAGGTTTCAACAAGCGCTCAATCAATGCAGCGTGAAAAGGTGAGAGATAGATAGACTAAATAAGGTCATCAACTATTTTATCATTGCCATGGAAAATAGTATATTGTCAAGACAGTTCGACCAAATTACTACAATGAGTCTCATCCAGTTCCCCTTCTCTGGGGAAAAGAATCAAGGTTTCTGGGGGACGGAGGACGAATCATCGAATTTATTGCACTGAAAAAACAGACAAATACGAGAGAGAGAAAGGCATCAATGCTGTCAACTGATTTTAGTTCTGAAGCAATCGATGATCGCTTTGAGCTAGCGAATAACTTTTCATTAAAACGGACACGTTCTCGTCACATTATTTCTATGCACCTCGACTAATATGAATCGCGCGCCTCCATTGATTCTCCTTAGTATTTCCGAAGTCATTCAGCCTACATAGCACGCGTTATTGGCAACTTTGTGAAGTCATCCTAATATGAACTTGCCAGATGTTGCCGTTCAAACAAGGCGTTCTGTTAATAAATTTCCGGTAAAGGCATTAAATTATCGTCTGCGCCTTAAGTTGTGATCGAAACACTATGTTATTCAGTGCAATGCCATTGATTTCTTTTATAAGAATTCAGTCTTCGCATTCAGGTAGGACGTGCATATAGCGCTTTGTAAGTAACTGTATATTTTAGTGTAGGCCTAGGCACGCATGCTATTAACCCTCGGGCTACCAAGGAGGGGATAGTTACCACTCCCTTGGATATTTCCAAAAAATTCTTGTTTCGTTTGGAATAAAATGTTGACATTTTAGGTAGCTGTAGAGGGTTCATGCAGTTCTGAGCTATTAACCCTCGGGCTACCAAGGAGGGGTGGTTACCCATTATTAGGTAACATTTGTGATGATACACCATACCGTTCAAAAGTTTTGACAACCGGAAGTGCTCAAAATAAATTAAAATACAAAAAAGGTTTTATTTTCGTAAAATTTCATTTTTTTTCTATTATAGCGCATCCACAATTTATTTTTGAAGAGAAATAAATAATGCCATTCCATAGATGGCATGAAGGGCTATTTTCATACCAATCAATTTGACTTTTGATGACCGGAAGTGCTCAAAATAAATTAAAATGTGTGAAAATGTTGGTTTTTTTCAACGCAAATCGATATTTCTGTGTAAGCTTTGTCACCAGCCAATGAACTTATCTTAGTTGAAACAGATATTGAATGTGAATACATACATACATGCATACATACATGCATACATGCATACATACATGTATAGATACATAAATACATACAAAATTACATACATGCATTCACACATGCATGCCTTCGACAATACATTCATACATACATATATATTTCCAAACATACATACATGCATACATACATACATACATACATACATACATACATAAATATATATATATGTACATGTATACATACATGCAAAGAAATATACATACATACATAATTACATATGCATGCATGCATGCATGCCTTTGAACATACATTCATATATGCATAGGCTATAATATTTACAAACATACATGCATGCATACATACATACAAATATATACATACATACATACATACATACATACATACACACATACATACATACATACTTACATACATACATACATACATACATACATAAATACATACATACATACATACTTACATACATACATACATACATACATACATACATACATACATACATGCATACATACATACTTACATACATACATACATACATACATACATACATACATACATACATGTAAACATACATAATTATTAACACACATGTTCAAAACACACAGAATCTAATATTCTGCCTATGCAAAAGTACACGTTTGTGGAATCAAGGGGTCCCCAGGTAAAAATTGTATAATTTCGAGGTAGATTCATATATTTTTAAACCTAGATATAATAATTATCATTTTGTGCAGAAATGAATGCTCTATCCAAAGGTGTATTGCAACTTATGATATCTCAAACCAAACCCCAAAGCCGGGGGTGGTTACCACCCCCTTTGGTAGTCCATGTTACAGAAAAATCTTGGTAGCCTGAGGGTTAATGTCTACACAATGTCATGCATAATTAGCCAGATTATGTTCTTATTTTAATTTACTGACTGTACACTGGCCTTGCGCCCACGTATCTTTGTGATCTCTTCTGCATGTCGACGTCACCATCCTCCCTTCACCCACTGCCCTCACGTGACCAACATGGTCTCCTTGTCCCGCGAGCAAGGACGGCTTTGGTCAGAACTCCAGCATTCGGCTTCACTGATCCTGCACTTTGGAAACAGCATTCAGGTTCGTATGTAACAAGCAGGTAAGTGTGTATTGATACAGAAATATTATCATGCTTGCTTTTACAGTTGTTTCGCTATAGTCAATTATCGGTCAATCGATCATTATATAATCTTATGTATAGGTCCTCAAATAATATTAATAACGGCGAAACAACTATTTCCTAACTGTCATAAGTTCAGTCAAACTTTTATACAGTAATATTTTGTATGTGTGTATGTAGGCCTATTGCTCATAAAAGTTCTCTGACTGCCTGTAATATTAATTATTGACACCTAAATTTAATGATACACACAATGACTAAATATTTATTTAAAAGATATGTAGATTGTAGACGAACAACACAAAATGTAGTAAAATATCAATAATATAATAAATATGTAATATAATATATATATTATTGATTGTTACCACAATAATTGTGTTTATCGTTGAAAAATAAATTTTCTTTTACAAATATTTTTTCACTGTGTCTATTAAGGTGGAGTGAAAATAATGGTTGAATTTTATTTTTTTTTCTTAAACTGGCAGGGTATGCAATAGTTGCTATGCCATAATATAAGCATTCTGGCAAAGTCTTAGATTTCTGACATTTTTTCTTCATCGACCCCCACGGCATCAAAGATTTCACATAATTCAGCATGTACGGCAATGTCATAATGATGCGAATGAAGAATTGTTTTCAAGGCCAAGATGCAGAATTGGCACTCGAAACTGCCGGACCAGTGCTGAGGACGAATGTTCCATTCGTGCGGCAATAATTCTACGAAGAGCCAGTTCCCGAATATGCTTCCGACTGTCCGTTATCATCGCCAGGAGGATATTCTCCGAGTGGCCAAAGAATCCGTTCCTCCGTATCACTGGATCCACTATTTCTCGCAACTCCGGTGAGAGATACCGTGTGTATTTGATTAGTCTCCAGAGATGTCGTGCCCCGTCACTACACAACGGCTTAGTTTTTACATGAAACCAGATGGGCGCATATACCTTCATCACATACGGCACTAGAGTTTGCAAGTTGTCACTGGGGTTGTTGGTGGCCACGTATAAACGAAGTACTCTGTTAGCCATTGTTAACCACCGTGAATGTAGGCCTACAATCGGTCCTGGTTTCTGAAGAGCAAGATCTGGGGAACATTGTCCACTGGATACAGCAATACACATATCATACATATATTGCTGGTCAGTACTGAGATCTGCTCCATCCAGAGTTGGACAGTTTTCAAACATGAAGGTACTGTACTGCACCACTGGCAGTTGCTCGCATGTCTGGAGAGCTTTGCCAATGAAGCCTGAAAACACATTTGGTCCTTGAGTGCCACCATCAAGTTTCTGCATCAGGTGTCTGAGGGCAACTCGTTTGCGTGCAATAAGAATATTAGCCATTGCAGTGGTCTACGCAACGTCAACTCCAAGAGTCGGATGACTCCTCCAACTGCACCCGTATTGACGTTTGTGCCGTCGCAACCAATCGCATGCAATTCATCTGTGTTAATGTTTTTGTTGCGGAGGAAAGTTATAATGTCATTTTCAATTGATTTTGATGCACCACTCGATGGTGTTAGGCTATATGCCCAAGATACACTGAATTTGGCTCATAAACCAAAGTCACATGCTCCTCCACGATTGTTTTGGCTTAGTACTTTTTACCTTTCTTCACCTGAATTCTGGTTCGATCCTTGCGTCCGTCAAAGTATAATGCGGAGACAGAAGCAGGCAAGTCGTGCTGTAGCGCTTTTCTAACGCGTTTACGCGCTCTCCGGATTTTGCTTCGGTCAATGACCATGGAATTATCATGTTCGTTGATAATTCCCACATCTTGAAGAACAGCGCTAACAAGTGAAGCGGCACTTCGATCAGAGACACCGTGGCGATCACATTCACGAGCGACGGTTGGTAAATCGAGCCTCATTTGAAATGTTCTCTTTTTTCCACAAAGTCCTGCGTTAGTCTGTACTTCGATATCTGAGTCTTGGCTTACCGGTATTTCAGGATCGGTATCGTTGCTCGCAATGCTCGTTTCAGGATCCTTGGCCTCAGCTGACGTGCCGGCTTCAGCTAAAGTTTCTTTTTGTAGCTTAACGTATGTCTCGTATCGATGCTTTCTCTTCTCACGTCTTGCAAGCTGTCTGGTTAATACGACGTCAATGCCACCAATCTTCATTTCACGCACCGTCCTCTGATCTGCAAGAAAAGAGCGTTCGACAATGGGCACCTTCCTCTCTTTTTCACAGGTGCACGCTGCTTCGGTATGACATTTGCAAGCAGCGATATCGAACAGTTGCGAATTGCACTCCATCGCATAGGATTTCAACTTCGTTTGGTACTTCTGGTTACTTTTTCTTCTCTTGAAGGGTTTAAGAATATTTAGACACTGGTGATTCAATGTTTTGATTTTTTCTACGACACGCTTGTGCCCAATCGTTGGGATCGAAGCTTTGTGCCACAAAAGCTCACACCTAGTAGCAACTGCTTGTGAAACCTTTGCAATGCTTGGCTCTTTAGCACTAGCATCGGTCTTCTTTTGATGGCGAACAAACAAGTAGTACTTCATAATGTCACCAAGTGTGGGCAAAATGTTTTCAAATAGATCCTCTGGCAATCCAAATACTGGACAACACGTGTCATTTCTCGTTTTACGTTTAAAAACTTTGGTAGCCATTAGCCTATGCTCTCTAAAAATATGCAAGAGCAATCAATGAATAGCCACAATAGCCACATTACAGACAGTAGTTTCACTGAGATATCTGACATATTTTAGAACAATATAGAATTATAGATCGTAATCCTATTCGCGAAAGGCTGATTCAGTATTTTCGATAGACACGATAAAACTAGCATTAACACGTTCACCGCCCAGTACGAGTTAACTCGTACCAATTTTTGCGTCCTGTGGCGCCCAGTACGAGTTAACTCGTACTGGACAATTCGGCGAACTACGGATATGTTGGCGTAATAGGAGAACTTCCATTGGTGTATTACGTAATATTATATATTTCTAGACGTCATACAACACACAACGAATCAAAAATAAATACTTTTATAGCAATATTTAGTGTTTTTGTTACGCGAATGTTGTTGTACAAATGGCGTCGGGTAAGGCGTTTTCGAGAACGCGACTTAGCCCAAGTGAAGCTTTGTTATTGTTGGATAATTTATCAGATGATGAAGATTTTGATGATCATAGTTCGGATAATGGGTGGACTGATAGAATGATCAACGTGGACAGTGAAATATTAGATCTGATGAAGCTACAGCCCATGCAACCTCGGGCCATGATAGTGATAGTGAACCTTTGATACAGTCGACAGCATCTTGGTTACGTGTAGGCCTACTGGATACTTAGGCCTACGTGTAGCCTACAAACTTTCCGTTTACGAGTGTCCTGCGAATGAAAGCAGGGATTTCAGCACAGACCACGCCAGTCGATTTGTTGCAACTATTTTATTAGCGATGAAATAATTCTGATAGTAGTCAATGAAACGAACAAATACGCTAAACGATTTTTTGCCAATAAAAACTTGAAACCAAAAAGTCAGGTAGGCCTACATCAATGGGTCAATGGGAGCCAACTGCTTCAAGAGAAATGCGTAAGTTTTTAGGGATACTTTTTTATGGGAGTAGTGAACACACCAACCATTAAGAATTATTGAAAATTATTACAAATGAAAAATTATAAAATATACAAATAATCTTTCAAATTTTATCTAATTTCACACAATTTTATCTAATTTTACAAGGTTTTGCTTTATTAAATAATTTCTATGACATTATAAAAGATACAGGTAGCATAAGAAATTGTTGTTATATTGAAATAAATAAGCCAAAGTATTAAAATAATTGAAAAACAACGATTAAATTTGTGTACTTTTCGCCACATATCCCGTGGCGTAGCGAGAAAGAATACCGCGGCGGCCAACGTGTTAAGGTAATTACCAATGAAGCTAAAAGAATGTGTTCGCTTTCCGGCGAAGATGATAGTTGGCGTACTCACCTTTTGTATGGAATATCACTTTATAAATAATTTTCACAATTCTCACAAACCTCCATGTTTGTTTACAAATCCATTTAGCCTGGTTTTCTGCGAAATTCCTGCAATAATTACTTAGAAAATGCGCCTCCTAGAAACCCGACTTTTCATCAATTTTTGCCAGTTTTTCTAGAAAATGTGCAATGTTGTGCATGGCTGGGGTCAATGAAGAATACATTTTAAAATTACAAAATTTTGCACCTACACTACTTTACATATGGAACAACTATTCCCACCCCTGCCAGTCAAAAATTTTAACTTTAGTTTTTTCACTCCACCTTAGTGTCTATTCAATACAGTTATTTTATATGTCAATTATAGGCAGTTAAGGAACTTACCATTTTTTCCCCATACAGAAAGTCATGTAGGTATATAATTTTGTTATATGCAGTAACGCATCAATATCTTTGTAATTTACCTCGTTAGGGTTCTAAATTATTCGCTTTTCGATGGGCTCTAGCATTGGTGGCACACAAGTTAGAATGACGCAAAGAATTCAAGAGGAACAGATTGATGCAAATAATTTTACTTAAATAGAAACGGGATTCGATTAAAACAGTGCTGTCCAACGTGCGGCCCGCGGGCCGCATGCGGCCCGCGAGGTGATTTCAAGTGGCCCGCCCGGGCTCACTAAATTTGTGCACTTTAATAATATTGTAAGTAAAAGATAAAGTCACTGATCGACTGTAGCTTTTTTAATTTTGCGACAGTTACCGATTTGGACAGCTACCAGGAAGGTCAATCGGAAAACTAAAATTAGGCCTACTCTTCCTTCTTTTCCTGGGGTTAGGTTTCAGTATAGGCTATAGTCTACTTGAAGATTGACCCACGACTTCTGGCTTTAACAACTCTTATTATTGTATTCAATTAAACTCACTTCGCAAACCGTCCCAAACCGTTCATTTCTAGTCAGTCCCTAAGATGTCTAGGTTACAGAGTTCCAGCACGTCTGCAAGTGAATATTATGACAATTCCTTTCGAGAGAAAGTCTAATTCTAGTCCTAAGGATTAGAAAGAAACCATCGATAAGAGACACATGGACTAGGAATGACGAACGTCGATGTCTTGGCTCTGTCTGATCCGACGACTATCATGGTGCTAGCTCTTTAGACCGAGACTCTGGCTTCGACGATCATTTCTTATGAAAGTCAGGGCAGGAGGATGGAAATTCGCACCAGTCATAATTTGGATCTTAGCCCAAAAAATTGATTGGGCGACCAAATGAAGAGCTGAGCTGGCCAGACTGTCGGGGCGACGAAACTGAGCATCTCTGAATAGTTATCTTAAAACGGCGGTATATAAATTTCAGAACAGATAGCTATAGGCTAGATTGATAGATAGGTTAGAATCATTCCATATTAAATTCAATACTCGTTTCAATGTTAACATATCAATAAATTTTGAGCTTACTGTTGCGGCCCTCGGCTTCAAGAATCATGCTTTTGCGGCCCGTGGTACCAAAAAAAGTTGGACAGCACTGGATTAAAAGATTCTTGCTGAAACTTTAATCGATCCCAATAAAATACTTGTTATTGAAAAATGGCTGCCATTGGGACCAGGGGTCAAATCTACGATGGCCCTATAGCCAAATCTTATTCTTATGACGTGTTCGTGGAAAGTAACAAATTTCATGCTTGCATCACAAAATGAACAATTTTTCACCAGGCTGCAGTCCGATATTCAATGCAAAAAAGCATGAAAAACCATCATATTTTGAACCCCATTTTGGGGGGTGACCCCATGGTTGGATTTTGGGAGATTTTGGATATATTATTCAGCAACAAATTCTGAACAGGAAAACGTTTAGAAAGCTTAGATTACAATTTTGCCCAGGTGGAACTGTAAATTGCCTGGACTAGAAGCGTTTTTACGACCCAAGCTCCATCGCATACCTATGTTAGCTTTTCACCCCAACTTCTGTTTCTCAGGACCGCCGTTCACTGCGCTCAGCTGCCCATTGAGGCCTCCTTGTTCTTTTTTCGTGTAGGCTACTGTGAGCATGCAACGATAAGCATTCTCGGTAGAGGGTTGATCCAGCTACCTGGAATGGTCTCCGTGCGGCTTCCCTCTCGCTTCCCGTGACTCTGTTGGCTCTGTCTTTCGTCTTTTAAGGCTTTCTTTTTGACAACGGCTGCGTTGGGAGCGCCTCAGAGTAAAAATCTCAAGTGGCGCTATATAAATTTATGTGATTGATTGGCTGAATTCGTAAAGAGTGTACTGAGCCTACAGCGCAAGTAGGCCTGCTAAAAATTATAACTAGGACCTAAGCCATCTCATAATGCATCGCATGAGTTCCGATAAGGTGAGATAAGCTTATTAAACTTGCGTGTTTAAATAAGCAATAAAACGTAAGCCTATAGCTCTTACCAGCATTTCTGACTGATTCTAAGGTCAATCTGCATGGCATTGAAAACTGCAATAAAGGCCCCCCCCCACAGATGTGCAAAAGTTGTATAATGTCAAAATCAGCAGTTTCTGAATAATTTCATACTTTGTTCAGATATTTTAAGCTAATTTTTGCTATTATTATTAACAATGATGAAAAATCCTATGGGATGTGTGGGGGCCCCTAAAGTGTGGGGGTCCCTGTTCGGCCAAACATGTCGAACATGCCTAAATCCGGCCCTGATAGAAAGACATAAGGTAATAACGTTTTATTGATCATCATCGTCAGTGACACTGACACATATTTCTTGCGCAGTCACACGAGCTGACATAAATTGGCAACCTCCTTGAACCTCTAACACGTAGTTCGACAATCAATAACCATTTTTGAAAGATACAAATTGGAGATCTTGGAACAGACAAGTTGTGCATACAGAAATAACAACAACCCATTCTGCGTCACACCTGTAGAAGTAGGCCTATCAATGGCAACTTTATTATGCATAACAGTATAAGGTCAGCGCAACTATTTTCAGGTTTTAATTCAGTTTAAAACAAAAGTTATAAGCGTTTTAAGACAGATTTCATCAGTAATTGATTACGCTAGCGCGTTAGTCAAGAGTCTACACCGCATGACGTCATACCCGCCCAGTAATAATTTTCGCAGCGCCCCGCAGGGGCGGCTCACGTTTGGCTTTTTGGGGAAGCGGGGTGGAGTGGAGGGTTAGCGAAAACCCGAAATTTAGCAGTCAACGATGGATACCAGAGTGGAGTAGTGTTTAAAACCCTAAATTTCACGTTAAAACTCGAGTTATAAGCGTTTTAAGACAGAAGCGTTTTAAGACAGATTTCATCGCTCACGCTTTGGTAAGCAGTATCGAGCTTTAGTAAAGGAGTCTGCAGCCCGAATGACGTCATACAAGCCCAGTAATAATTTCCGTAGCGCCCCGCAGGGGCAGGTTACGTTTGACTTTTTGAGGAAGCGGGGTGGGGTAGAGGGTTGGCGAAAACCCTAAATTTAGCGTTCAAGTTGGGTACCACAGTGGAGTAGTGTTTAAAACCCTAAATTTCCCGGACAAAGCCGGGTTACACATCTAGTGATTCATAAATCTGCTTCCTCTTCTGTCCTTAAAGCCATTCATGCTCATGCTTTTATTTGTTGCCTCATCACGGGTGAAATAATATTCTTAATCCAGTGAATCTATACATACAAAACTCATATTCATTCATGGGCGGTGTTTATCAGGGGCTTGGGAGGCTAAGCCCCCTCAAAAAAGACCCAGATTCATGTTTTGTCATGTAAATGGTATCTTTTCCCGGGTTTAGCCCCTCCCGAGAAGGGGCAAGCTCATAAATTTGTTCGGGGAAAATGGCTCTCTTCACGAACGCGAAACTTCCGATTGACTAAAAAAAAGGTCATCATCTTTTTGGGCAGAGAAAATAGTTTCTGGCGCGTCGCGCCTCGTTCTGGTTGGAGTCTCAGCCCCAACAAAGCCCAAATTCTTCCCAAGTTCTATTTTAGCCCCTCCAAGAACGGAAACCAAACTCCGCCCATGTATTCATTTGTAAACTTCGAAAACACACATGCGAATGAAAGAATGCATGCTAACAGCTGGACCCAAATCACCAGCCGCATATATTCGCGTCGGCGTAAGGCAATCTGTGCGTTATATCTTAATAATTATTCGTTTTATTAATACGCATCAAATATACGATGGTAGATGTTGATGCTAACATTCTCTCCAGCAGATGTAAGGCAGACGGCGTCCGGTTCTTGTTCTTCGAAAGCAGAATCCTTGCCAACGACCTCGCTTCTCCGGAAAGTCAACGCCCTCGTTGCCATAGTTATCGTTGTCACGACGACCACTCTGCTAAGTTACACGACAACAAAACAAGAAATCCTAGCACGGAATAAAAAAGGTAAAAGAAGATCAACTTACGATAGACAAACAAATCATTCGCATAAGGGGTCATTGCATAATTACGTAACGCAGAAAATGACCGTTTTCGACCCACCCACCCACCCACCCTGTAACGCTTCGTAACGTTGCCCTTCACCCATCCACCCTCCCCAGCGTTACGTAACGATTAGGCCTATTTAATCAAATCAGTTGAGATTTCAGTCTATTATTGCCTTATATCATTATATGAGTTTCATAGTGAATTTAATATAGCCTAGCATGTGAATTATAGACCAATTTGACAGTAGGCCTATATAGACTAGGCTTAAAATATACACAATGTTTTATTCATATAAACGACAGTCATGCGTGAACTGCAAATTTCTTAAATTATAGGCTATAGGCCTACCGCAAGAATAAAATTAAGACTAATTGGCTCATTAACAATTAGACTAATCAAAATTAAGATGAACTAGCCTAATTATATTATTTGCATAGCCTGGGCATTTCGATAATTATTAATAGAAATATTGCCGAGTTTCGTTGGGCATTAATTTTAAATGTTTGAGATCGTGTCGACTAAGTAAAACATGCTTCAAAGTGGTTCTTCGATGTCAGGAATCCAAGGGCAATTAGGCCTACCACGTTGCTACGTTGATAAAGCTATCACATATCCAAACAATTCGCACAGCGGTTTCCGGTTTGCACAAATGGGAGAACAGAATTGACCTGGCATGTAACTGCCATGGTGCTGCTGCCGAATCTTATTCAGATAAATAGACCTACTTTGGTTAAGTTTTAAATCAATGTCACGAAGTTTAAACTTCGACCACATCATGTCTGAAGTGTCATTCGCATCTCTCGATGGTAATTTAATATTCATTAATATTTTTTTCATGGCGTTACGTAACGCTCAGCTTCCCCCACCCACCCACCCACGTAACGTTTCGTAACGTTCTCAGTGACCCTACCCACCCACCCTCGAGCGTTACGTAATTATGCAATGACCCCTAAGGTGCAAACGACTTCAATATTCCATGCATACATACACACATACATACATGTACATACATGCATACATACAATCATACATACATACATACATACATACATACATACATACATACATACATACATACATACATACATACATACATACATACACATACATAATACATAATACATACATACATACATACATACATACATACATACATACATACATACATACATAAATACATACACACATACATACATACATACACATACATAATACATACATACATACATACATACATACATACTTACATACATACATACATACACATACAATCATACATACATACATACATACATACATACATACATACATACATACATACATACATACATACATACATACACATACATAATACATACATACATAAATACATACATAAATACATGCATACATACATACATACATACATAAATACATGCATACATACATACATACATACATACATTCATACATACATACATACATACATACATACATACATACATACATACATACATACATACATACACATATACATACATACATACATACATACATACATACACACATACATACATACATACATACATGTACATACATACATATGTGGCGGACACTTCACATATGTATACATACGGTATCTATGACTCTCGTTAGGTAGCATTTCCACTTGTAAAAAACCTGCCACGATCGGCTATGTTTCTGTATGGAAGACCAAATGCAACTTCTATGCCAGTTCATGGAGTGCAGACAGGTTTTTCAGTGGAATAAAGCTTACTTAACTCTTAAATTTTACGCTCTCACTGTTTTTCGGAGAAAACGTTGCTCATAGTCGTACATATCCAGGATCTTGCTCAGGAGGTGTCTGAATATGCATTCTGTCTGTCATTGATACCTTGGCCATTTTAATTTTTTTAGAAATTTTAATTTCATTGCTTTAATAGCAAAATTGTGAATCTGACAAAATTCTCTGTTTACAAACCTGACTGTCATCTTGCTAAGTGACTTCACAGTGACGTGCTGCTACGCTGGTGCCCTGTTTCATTTTAAAGTAGTAATAACAATGATCACTTGGCAATATCAAGGCAATAATTATGATAACAATTATTTGAAATTAGACTTACTAAAATTGCGTTTTTGTTAATTTTTTGGTAGTTTTACGTTTTTGATTCGTCAAAAAACGGTGGGTGGCCTGACTAAAAGTGGTAGGCCTATAACTTTTGTTCTGTTTGAAATATTTTTATGAAAGCTGGCCATCGTGTGTAGATATAAATTGTCTTTAAGACTGTAAGATTTCATTTCGAAATTCTTACTTCTGGCCAATAAATTGGCAAAAACTCGTAGGGGGTATTTTTTGGCCCACCCTGTGGTTCAATAAACTTCTCAGTTTATTTTATCTTTAGTTATAAAAGGATTTCTTGGCATTAATCTACTGTAGCTTCGCTGTTAAACTGAATTTCTCACATTTGTCGAGCTTCTAATTAACCAAAATTCTGACATATTTCGGAATATGGGGGAATAGCCTATGTCTTGTTTTGTGGGGGTGGGAAACGTCGGGGGTTTACTTTTTGGGGTCGGGGTCCCTCGCCAGTTCAACTCTAAACATCACCCACCTTAGCCGTCCATCTATCTGCCTGCCTGACTCTCCGGACTTGACCCGCTGCCTATCGATTTTGTTTTGATTAAGCTACTGTGAATAAGCTGGTTCCCCCCGACTTGGCTTTGTGGGCGTTGTGGAAATCTCGAGATTACGATTACGATTGAATATGACCGGGGGAGTGTGGCCAAGGGTATGTCCTACACTCGTTTGTATGACATTTGCCTACGTCTCGTCTCAGATTTGTTTTTACTGTACGTTATGCTTCTAAGGGTTCCACGACAATTGGTCAACAAACAATTCGTATAAGGACAATAGACTGGTCTACAGACGAATCGTATTGATGAAATAGAAGCTAGATTTATGAAAAAAACGTTAAATGGTTTCCTAGCTTAAATGGAAGCTGGATTGGTGATTTTCATTGATATATTTCAACATGCATCCTGCTTCTACTTCAGATCCAAAAAATCTTTTATTTCTCGCTCGCTATTTGGGTCAATCCAGCTTCTATTTCAGATATAAAAATATCCTTATTCAGGTTCCATTACTCAAGCGTTTTTCATCAATCCAGCTTCTATTTCAAATCTAAAAAAACCTTCATCTAGCTTTTATTTCTCATGCTTTTTTTGTCAATCTGGCTTCTATTTCACCTGTAAAAGAACCTTCATCCAGATTCCATTTCTCTTGCGTTTTTCCTCAGTCCAACCTCCATTTTACCTGTAAAAACATTCATCAGTAGGGTGAATAGGCTAATTGCAGGCTATGTTCTCTTTGATGCAGCGGCGACAGATGTTGTATGTAATTATGCACATCTGCTGGTACAGTGTGGTTGTTGGTGGAGTGAGCAGGTGGTGAGCATCTGTCGCCGCAACGGCTGCGTCAAAGAGAACATAGCCTGTAATTAGCCGCATCAAAAGAATTGCATAGTCTGTAATTATACACATCTGCTGGTGCAGTGTGGCGGATGGTGGAGTGGCGGGGGAGTGAGCAGGTGTTCAAAGTCTGTAATTAGTCACTTCCAAAGAATCATAGTCTGCAATTCGTCACAGATTAATAGCCCATTAGCCAAGGGGCGTGGCTGACCTTTGACCTTGACCTTTGACCTTGATGACATCACAATTGATCTCAAACCCGCCTAATCACCCTACTTTCATCCGGCTTCTATTTATCAAGCGCTGGACCAGTTGTCTGTAGACCAGTTGTCGTTAGACGAATTTTCTGGAGACCATTAAATTTTGTCGTTAGACGAGTTGTCTGTAGACCAGTTGTCGTGACACCCAGGGCCTACTACGCCATGGGGGGGATGGAAGCAGACTGCTTCCAATTTGGGCCAGGGGGGAAAGGTTCCCCCCTAATGATAAAGTTGAGTATAGAAGATCTCTTCCTGAACATTTTCCGCCGGTATTCCCCAGCATCTGCCATGAACTTCCTCCTGACAAATCCCCCGAACAATCCCCTCCCCGTCATAACACAGGGTAAATCTTCATTTAAAATTATTTGACTTTTGCTTAACACACATAAATTTGTCCTTGCGCTTCCATCACATTCACACCCATCAGGGTTTGCCACGTGGGGGGTATAAGTAGCCTGATGGCCCTGATCCAACTTGTGCCAGAGGGAAATCCTCCCCCCCCAAAATGATAGATGGGCATAAGAGATTTCCTTTTGGACATATCCCCCGCATCTCCCTCTGTACTCCTCCTCCATACCCACGGTAAATACCCTTGAACGTTCATCCCGCCATCTCAAAGGTACCAGATAGATATTCCTTTAGTATATCCTTTGCTTTACAGTCACTTACATTAATTTTGTCCCTGCACGTATAAGGTGCTCACTCTCACAAGTCACAATTATAATTAATTACATTAATTGCTAAAAATATTAAAGTAAATTTTATATCTGCTGACATTTTGTTTCATAATATAGGTCTCAAATAAATGACCGATATTTTAAGAATGAATTTTAGTGATAATTATGAGGCAAAGGAGCAGCAGTAAATTACTATAGGCCTACTTTTGTTTACAGTTAAGGTTTTTAGTCTGTTTAAGTAAACATTAATCAGGCAATAAAATCTTGGTTGCCTAACAATTGAAGTTCAAAATCAAGTAAAGCAAATGGCTTATAAATTACACCCTCAAACATTAAAGCACTATTGAAGTCTGTACACATGCAAATTGCTTACACTTTTGTAGCCTACATTTGAGGGAAACGTTCGAGGGAATTGTCCTATAGAAACGCACTGGTGGAATCCACAGACGAAATTACGGGGAATGGTCCTGGGAAATGTCCATGGGATTTGTCTGGAACCCAAAATGGATGTTGCTGAGTATTGTAGGCCTACAACTGACAGTATACTAGGCCTACTCAATTTGATATTCCAAAAGAAGTTGATATTATACTGAATGCTGAACATCTCCAAACTTCACAGGAGTACTACAGTGTTTAACGCACTGTTAACCCATAATGAGAAAGTTTTATAATGTTACCATTATATTCTATATTCTGCAAATGAAAAATTAAATAATGGGAAGGCGACATTCTATGATATCCTAGACCACGTTTCTGAGCATTGAATTCAAGAGCAATTTTTTGAAGATGACAGCTTTACAAGGTACAATTACAGAGTGCAAATCCAAAAAAGTGAAATTTTCATGACTTTATCGTTCATAAACAGCTAGCAAACAAGAGCCTAAAACATGCCTTCAACTCGATGCCAACAGCTAAAAATGCTGGGGGGAGCTTACGACGCTCCCCCAGACCCCCTAGTAGGTCCTGGTGACACCCTTCTAAGAGCGATAGCATTGATTTTAATTGTGTTTCGTTGTGTGCAGCGTGATGCTCCTATCGTCAGTGTTGAAGAACCCTGCGCGTTGCTTCGGTGTGCGCAGCATCTTCGCCATCAGCTGCCTCGTCATCGTCATCGTCGTCATCGTCCTCTTCCACGTCTTCAACAGACCTAGCCGCATCGTCGTCCAACCCCTCGAGGCCCACTTCAATAATAATAGCCGCATCGTGGACCAACCACTAAAGGTCCATTTCAATAAGCCTAACCGCACCGTCGTTCAACCCCTAGAGACCCATTTCGTGAACCCACTCACACCGCGTGACATGGACATCTTCAATCGGACATTCCGCGTTTTCGTCCAGTCCGTCGAGGCGGCCAACCTGACCTACTTCATCTATGGGGGAACGCTGCTCGGGTCCCTAAGGCACCACAATCGAATACCATGGGACGACGATGTGGACATTCTCATGCACGACAAAGACAAGCCTCTTATAGAGAAGGCACTGTCGAAGCAGTACCCCGACTACGGGATACACAAAGCAGCCCATTACGTGTGGAAGTTCTACCCAACAGTCGGACGCTCTATATTCCACGGCCAGTACAGATCGCCCTATGTGGATTTGGCCTTCTATGACGAAAACGAAACGCACGTCTGGAACGTTGCGGAATATTTAATGGCGACCGAAGTGTGGCCGAAGCGGAAAGTCTTCCCACTTCATCGTCGGCCGTTCGGAGATCTCTCCGTGGCCGCTCCTTGCAACGGGCTGGCGGTGATGGGACCAAGTTTCGACATTGGCGTCTGTACTTCGCGGTTTACCGACCACATCGTGGATTTGTATCTGACCCCGTGGTCTCTACCGTGCGATCGACTGGCGCACCTCTATCCATTCGTGAAGTCTCACCAGATGAATGGATCTTTGTTCGTTCAAGAAACGTTGATGCTAGGTGATCGGCAAATTAAAAGCATCACTACACGTGCACCTTGTTGACAATCGTCCTCATTCAGTCGGCTGATTGTCGTATGTGACTTTGATGTGCACATAGGTGGCGGTACCTGATTATTATGCAATTTATGCCCATAGATGCCATATCACTTTGTGCTCATTGTAATGAGAACACACCTGAATTAAATTGTTGGTTGTTGGTTGTTGATCGCGCTGTAGGCTGCAGTCTTAACCCGTCGGAGGTGAGGTGGGGTATGGAACACCACAGAGGTGCTCTACTTTAAACTTTTAGTGGAAAACGCGGAGTCACGAAATGTGGCCGAAATGGAAGATCTTCCCACTTTTCTACCTTTGTGAATATGAAATACGAAAACTTTAACGCAATTTCATGTATTTTGAACCAACAGTTTTTTTATTTTATTTTGTTGCATAGGCCTTTAGAAAATTTTCATTTTTTCGTATGCAAACTGGTAGACAATGTTGATTTTATGGGCCATTCGTTTAGCATGCGAGTGTGGCTTGAACACCCAATACTGTGTTGATACCTGGCATTGAGAAGGTTGACGATAACGATGACTAAAACATTTGTATTGAATATAAATAATGCTATTAGTGCATTTGACAATGTCGCGAATGAGGACTCCAACTTGCACGGGTTAAATACACATTGGATGGGTTCACTTTCTGGCCATCTAATACGGATTGAGAACTGATATAATATTTGTTCGTGATAATCGCCTCTTTGGTTGATAATTGATCATATAAGAATAGTTTAACTCAAATTAATTTTTCCATTTGATATCGCGACTTGCAAATAAAAATATGTATTGGGGTATGTCATGCTCCACCTTACTTGTGGCGCTACAATTCGTCACCTCACCTCCGAAGGGTTAAAATTCGTTGAACAAAGCAGGTCAAAGTCTGATGTATCAGTAAAAATCTATTCATTGTTTGAACTCAAAAATAACATTCATCTTGCTGTGTTTTTTAAACTTTCATTATGTAATGGCTTTCGCAGTTGTCGTTTCGAAAATGGTATTCCAGCACATTGGCAAAGTAGCACAATAACTGGGTAGCTATGTAAAAAGAAGCCGCGCATTAACTGAATATCTGCATTAACAGAAGCATTACACCTTCTGAGTAGGTAGATTAAAAGGAGCATGGCGGTTAGCGGGTAGGCCTACGTGAATTAACAGGTAGCTACAGCATAAGGCAGGCATTAACGGTTAGCTGGATTAAAACAAGCATTCTGTGCATTCTCTCAGCTTTCGTGCGTTTCCTTATAACACATAATATTTTCTCATTATGCGTCTGTATAACGTCTGCGTTATTGTTTCTAAGCGTTGGAGACATCGTGGCGTTCAGTCTGCGATTATTTGGACTGAGCCTTAGTTGTATGCGGTCCATGCAACGTGAAGTGCATTATGAAGAAACATTTATTTAAATTAATGTTTTCAGAAGACTGGTCAAAAGATTTGCACTATATATCTTGCTTTACAGAAGAACGTTACTGCTAAAACTGCTATCACTTCAATGGCGCGAGTTCCAGGACGTGCATGGGAAACCAATGGAACTAGCAAATAAAGTCTTGAACAATTAACTTTTTCACGTGATGAAGCTGAAGAACTGTTTTAAAATTATAAGAGATTGTGCAGCATTAGCTGCCTTAGGTCGGAACGAATTTGCTCGACAGATGGCCTTTCGTCGTCGATTTCAATGACATCACCATTCTGCAATGATAATAATATTATTAATCTGCGTCAGGATACAATGCATGCGCGTTGCCGGTGTACTGCGAGATTTTATCCGGTGTAAAGGTTTCAAATTACCCCCTCCTAAACATTACCCCCCCCTGGTAACTTGAAACCGGTTTCAGATTACCCCCGGAAACTAGATTTGCATCAATCATCGCATTTATTGCACTGAAAAAATCAGAAAAATCATCCCGCTTCTTGTCTTGGTCTGAAGATTTTCATCCGTCATCCCACTTCGTGGTTTGCTATCAATATTTTGATCCGAAAAAAATAATAGCCTCGAAGCCATTTTCTCCATGTAAACTTCAGCGACGAATAGTATTTTAGTAACCGATTAAAAAATTGATAACAAACTACGAAGTTGGATGACGGATGAAAATCTTCAGACCAAAACAAGAAGCGGGATGATTTTTTTTATATTTTTAGTGCAATAAATGCGATGATTGATGCAATTTGCAGTTTGCAGGGGGGGTAATGTTTAGGAGGGGGTAATTTGAAACCTTTACACCAGCAACAAAAACGATCCGAAACCTTCTGTCATTGGTCCACGTGACATATGACGTCAGACAGCAACGTTAGACGCCACTGCATCGGTTTCGTTGACAAAATATGGTTCGGGTTGCTTGCTTGCTTGCGGAAAACAAGAGGCGGGTTGTTTAGACTTTAGAGTATATTATTAAAATTTAATATTGTTAAATAACTACCAGAGTTAAGGGACAAGAGCCGAGAGATTATGTCATTTTGAGGATGGATGATCAAAGTGGTTAGTTGGTTGCAGCTGTTTCGATTAACAGAACCTGAAGACACAGATGTAGGCTCTATATTTGCAGTTCAACGTCACTGTGTGACAACAAAGCTCACTATCGACGCCCTCCTTCTTTATCCAGGCATTGGACTGACATCTGCAGAGTGCAACCAGTGGTGGAGTTTGACAGATGTGTTTGAAATGAATGTTAAAAAATTACAAATTATATCCGTTAGGCACCTTGTTTTCTTTTATAGAGTTCCTTAATAATGAATCTTGTTCTCATTTACAACCTAATGTATTTGAGCAAAGCTTATTATTAAAGAACTTCAGAAGTGTGTGGTTTTAACTTTTACACGTGATGAAGCTGAAGAACTGTTTTAAAATTATTTTCTACAGTCGCAGCATTGAAGATGTTTAGTCCCACTTTGCTATTCTGATATACCAGTTAGACAATATGGCGACTATGATAAATCATTTAGCCTAATCTCTTGTCAAGCATAATTTGCTTCACATATTAATTTTTACACTAAATTACAACAGCAATGGCAGTGTTTTATGTGAGCTGCTGACTGTTGTAAGTGGCAAAATGGCCAGCTATTCCATTCAAAAGACTATGAATTAGGCCTACATAATATTCTGTAACTTAAATAAAAATAGCAAGGTTAGCAGAACTACCATTTCTGACTAGGAATAACCTAATCGTTTGGACCTATATTCGAACTAAGCTTCTAAAGGGCTATCGAAAACCAAACGTATAGATAACTGAGGGGTCAGACGTTGATTTATATGGACTTGTATTCTTAATGGATCAAGATAGAAGATCCAAACTAGCAACGATCTGCAGGACCCCGGAGACAGGACGTGGTAGAAGGATACCAAGGAAGAACTGGATGGAGACTGCGAGAGGATCTGTGATGTCTCGTGATGACGTGGAACGATGCTGTCGAGGTGGTGATAAACGGTATAGAATGCGTTGTCCGAAGTGCAGATCCGCACGGGAATGATTAAGTTCTAAGCTAATTAAAGTACCGGTAATGGGTCTTAATGAGGACTTTACTACGGGGTCCTAACGAAGGGGGAGGGGGTTGAACTCCCACAACCCCCAGGCAAATCTCCCTCTGGCGATACTTTAGTTTTGAGTTGAATGACCAGGGGTGAAGGAAAAGGAACAGATAATTCAAAAGATGGTACAGTGTTGGACATGGCTTGATTTAAGAACTTGAAGACTTGAGATGGGCGTGGACTGTTATAGTAGGAGAATTATAGAAAAGTAAGATAGTAGCCTGTATAATCTGGGGTTGACGTTGATTTATAGAGTGTGGGTACAATGAAGACACTACGGGGTTCCAAGAAAGACTATAGGGGCTATAAACCTCACAACCTCTGGCAATTTTCACCACTGGTTTCAGAAAGTGAGAAATTGAGAATAGAGTATGAGCGTGTAGTGTTACATCACTTGCAAGGTTATGACAACTCTTGTTACATGTTTAACGACACCGCCATATCAGAGATGATTAGTGTCGCCCTCCTCGTTTATTCAGGCTTGGGACTGGCACAGGCAGTTAACAACCAGTGGCGGAGTTCATGACAACTCTAAGCTGTTACATGTTTAACGACACTGCCATATCAGAGATAATTAGTGTCGCCACGCCATTTAGGTCCCCGTGGACGGACCGTGGTAGCCCGAGGTTGAATCTCTGAAATAGCCACCTTTGGGAATCGAACCGCGGCCCGCACGCTCTCTTTCACAGAGTAGCGTACAGACGCGCGGCCATCGACCTTACCGATGTAGCCAAGCGAGCAAGTTCACATGACAACTCTGATTATATAACATTTATTACAAGGCTTCATTACAATGATGATCGCCACATCCAAAAACATTGTTACATTATTTTACATTTATGCAGTTTATCTGTGTACAAGCACATTAATGTCTCAATTGGTTATTATATACATTTTGGAGATAGCATTGTTCTTGTGTGCAGACGTACAGAGGTGTGCGCACGTACACACATAGGCAATTATACACAATCATAATTATACTTTCAATATTGTTCTTCCGCGTTGATCGTCAGGTGGTGGCACCTGGCGAAAGCGTCAGAGACATTTTAAAACACATACGCATAGGCTGACCGTCAGGTACCGGTGTGGCATGAAATGTTGTCCGGCATGAAATTGTGTCCGGAAAGCGTTGTCATTGGTTCATGTGACCGATGACATCAGATAGCAACTGTCAAGCTAAAGCATCATGAAATCTTGCCCGGGAAAGACACAAAATATTCAAGATAATTATACGACGTACTGAGGCATCGAACTCTAAAATTAGGTACATATAATAGTATAAAAATATAGATCAACGACTAAGATACGAAGTGTAATTATGCAGGCCTATGATTTCCGATACTACCGAAAAATTATGTTTTAAGCACTTAAGGTATGATAGCAAACGCTTTCGGAATATTTTTCCTTTTAGATGAAGTTATAAAATTAATGGTCTATTACAGTCAGACAAAATCGAATCTATTATCTATAGTAGACCTGTAAGTTTGCATCTAGGCTAGGCCTACTAACAGCATCAATATTTGTCAACAGCGTAAGATGACAAAAAGAAGAACTGCAAGTGAACTACGTACGCATATATGGATTCCGCTACATTATACATGTCTTGCATTGCATTGGGTATTATTATAATCTCGTTATTATTATTATTCAATCAATCAATCACATAAATTTATATAGCGCCTCTTCAAGATCGCTACTCAGAGGCGCTCCCAGCCCAGGCCTGGTCAAAAAGAAAACTCTTGAGAAGACAATAAAAAGAGCCAGCAGAGTCACGGGGAAGCGAACGGAGAGCCGCAGGGAGGTCATTCCAGATAGGTGGACCCACCACGGAAAATGTTCTTCGCTGCATAGTAGCGGTACGACAAAAAGGGACAAGGTAATCACCGCGGGCAGCTGACCGCAGCGAACGACGGCTCAGAGAAACGGGATCGAATATGAATACGAATATGCCGCAGGGTTTCTGGGCGTTGGACTGTTTACTATTTCTATTTTCAGAAACGGAGACTGGAGTAAAAAAGTTCACACAGGTAGGATGGAGCTTGAACCAGGATGCAGCGCCAACAGGTCAAATTGTGATATGTAAAAACTAAGCATCTTCCAATAATGACCTCTATGTAACGGGAAAATAAACAGACCAAAACCTAACGCAGCTAACTCCGCTGAGGTATTTGTGTTGGCCAAAAGCCCTTTTGCTTTGTCTCGAAAAATACACGCGGATGCGATTTTTTCGACTTTTTTTTAATTTGGAGGGGGGAATCCAATTAATACGGGGGATACTCTATTTCGTGACACCGGCAACAGCAGTACACATGAACTGTTACAGTAGGCTACAGGTCTGAAACAGGGGTCTGCAACACAGTACCCTCATGCACGAGTCTCAGGGCCGTTTTAAGCACTAAACCTAAACGTAACTGTGAGTTTCATCCAGTTCCCCTTCTCTGGGGAAAAGAATCAAGGTTTCTGGGTAACGGAGGACGAGTATATGCCGGTGTAAAGGTTTCAAATAACCCCGGACACTAGATTTGCATCAATCATCGCATTTATTGCACTAAAAAATCAGAAAAATGATCCCGCTTCTTGTTTTGGTCCAACGATTTTCATCCGTCATCCCACTTTGTGGTTTATTATCAATATTTTGATCGGTAAAAAATAATAGCCTCGATGACATTTCTCCATGTAAGTTCAGTGGCGATTAGTATTTTAGTTACAGATGAAAATATTGATAGCAAACCACGAAGTGGGATGACGGATGAAAATCTTCAGACCAAAACAAGAAGCGGGATGATTTTTCTGATATTATTAGTGCAATAAATGCAATGACTGATTCAAACTACAGTTTGCAGGGGGTAATGTTTAGGAGGGGTAATTTGAAACCTTTACACCGGTCGATCGCTGGGACGCGTAGCGCCGAGTGGGGAGGGGCAAGGGGAGGGAATGTGCACAGGAAAATTTTGAATTTTTGCATTGCAATGGCAGCATTTTATGCTGCCATCTTAACCAAATTTATCAACTACTGCATTGCTGACCTGAATTATAGTCTAAGACTTCAATAAATATTCTTACAATATTATTATAATAATTTCTTTATCAGTTTTCACAATGTAAAGGTAGGCCCTATTCAGGACTGTACTGGTAAATTTTGAGGTGAGTACACGCTGATCTCGGGAAAATTTCGTCCATTTTGCCGTCCGAACGAAACTTTCCCGAGATTTTGGCCGGATGACTAAAAAAAAGTCATCAGATTTTTCGTCCATTTTGCCGTCATAAAAATCTGATGACCTTTTTTAAGTCATCCAGCCAAAATAACATCTTAAACAGCCGTGTGCGCCTGATTTACTAGCGTGTACGGTGTACTCTGCTTTTTCCCGCATATACCCTACTTCTCGGGAGGTGAGTATAAGATGCCGTTTTTTGCCGGAGGTGAGTATACGCTGTATACCCTTGATTACAGCCCTGGCCCTATTCGAATCACAACTTTCCTATCTCAAGACTACTCTCTTCTCTGTGGACCCTTTGTGCTGGCATACAAATAGAAAAGTTTGAGTGACGTAGTTTCTACAGCAGCAGCTGCTGCTGTTCACCCCACTGAGTTATACGAAAGAGAGGCATCAATGCTGTCAACTGATTTTAGTTTTGAAGCAATCGATGATCGCCTCGAGCTAGCGAATAACGTTTCATTACAACGGACACGTTTTCTTCACATTATTTTTATGCGGATGATCGCACCTCGACTAATATGGATCGAACGCCTCCATTGATTCGCCTTAGTAATTCCGATGTCATTCAACCTACATAGCACGCATCATTGTCAACTTTGTGAAGTCATCATAATATGAAATATTGCCAACAGATGTTGCCGTTCAAACCAGGCGTTCTGTTAATAAATTTCCGATAAAGGCATTAATCTTCTCGTCTGTGTGTTTAGTTGTGATCGAAACACTATGTTGTTGATTGCAATGCCATTGATTTCTTTTTAAAGAATTCAGTCTTCGCATTCAGGTAGGTCGTGAATATACCACTTTGTAAGTACCTGTAAATTTTAGTGTAGGCCTACGCACGCATGCAGTTCTGAGCTATTAACCCTCGGGTTACCAAGTAGGGATTACCACCCCTAGGATTTTTCCAAATAATTCTTGTTTCGTTTCGAATAAAATTTTGACATTTTAGGTAGCTGCAGAGGGTTCATTTGCACACATTTTGAGCTAATATTTGTGATGATACTCCATACCGTTCAAAAGTTATACCCGATATACCCGAGGTACCAGAGGGGTGGTAACCCCCCCTTAGATTATCGGCTATATCTAATCCGTCGTTTAATATGAAGAGGCGCAAATTATGCCATTCTATAGAGGGACAGTGGTGCTACATTTCCATGTTCATTGAGTTGTCCTTTGACAACCGGAAGTGCTCAAAATAAATTAAAATATAAAAAATAGGTTTTATTTTCGTAAACATTTAATGTTTTTTCTAATATAGCGCATCCACAATTTATTTTTGAAGAGAAATAAATTATGCCAATCCATAGAGGGCATGAAGGGCTGTTTTCGTACCAATCAATTTGACTTTTGATGACCGGAAGTGCTCAAAATAAATTAAAATGAGTCAAAAAGTTTTGGTTTTTTCAACGCAAATCATTATTTCTGTGTAAGCTTTGTCACCAGCCAATGAACTTATTTTAGCTGAAACAGATATTGAATATGAATACATGCATACATGTAAGTCATGCATACATACATGCATACATACATGCATACATACAATGTATACATACATAAATACATACAAAATTACATACATGCATTCACACATGCATGCCTTTGTACATACATTCATACATACATTATATTTCCAAACATACATAAATACACACATACATACATACATACATACATACACACACACACATACATACATACATACATACATACATACATACATACATACATACATACATACATACATACATACATACATACATACATACATACATACATACATACATATAAACATATATATATATATATATAGATGTATACAACTATACATGCATGCATGCAAATATTCATACATTCATAATTACTTATGCATGCACGCACGCATGCCTTTGTACATACATTCATATATGCATATATATTTACAAACATACATACGTACATGCATACATACATACATACATGCATACATACATACATGCATACAAACACACACACACACACACACACACACACACATATATATCTATATGCATACATATACATATAAACATACATAATTATTAACACACATGTTCAAAACACACAGAATCTAATATTCTGCTCATGCAAAAGTACACGTTTGTGGAATCAAAGGGTCCCTCGGTAAAAATTGTATAATTTCGAGGTAGATTCATATATTTGTAAACCTAAATACATCATTGTGTGCAGAAATGCATGCTATATCCAATGGTGTATTGCAAATTATTATATCTCAAACCAAGCCCAAAAGCCAGGGGTGGGGGTAACCACCCCCCCCCCCCCTTGGTAGTTCATGTTACAAAAAAGCTTGGTAGCCTGAGGGTTAATATCTACACAATGTCATGCATAATTAGCCAGATTATGTTCTTATTTTAATTTACTGACTGTACACTGGCCTTGCGTCCACGTATCTTTGTGATCTATTCTGCATGTCGACGTCACCATCCTCCCTTCACCCACTGCGCTCGCGTGACCGACATGGTCTCCTTGTCCCGCGAGCAAGGACGGCATTGGTCAGAACTCCAGCATTCGGCTTCATTGATCCTGCACTTTGGAAACAGCAGCCCTCTCCATCGACAAGTTCTTCGTTATTAAGTAAGCTTGTGCATGCAGGTTCGTGTGTAGCAGGTAGGTAAGTGCGTATTGATACAGTAATCATGCTTGCTTTTACAGTTGTTTCGCTATAGTTAATTATCGGTCCAGGGCTGTTTTTAAGGAATTTTCAGAACTGCACAACCCCTTCTTTTCCTTCCCATCCTCCATGGTAAATTACTTACAATCGGTTGACAATGACCCTTTTTGCTAGTTTTAACTGCACAGAACTTGTGATGGAAGTGCTTCTACAGCTGCACAAATCCCTTTAGAACTGCACATTTTGTGTACAACTGCACGTTAAAAAAGCCCTGTATCGGTCTATCAATCATTATCAATCTTTATATAATACGTAGGCCCTCAAATAATATTAATTATGGCGAAACAACTATTTCCTAACTGTCATAAGTTATCTCAAGCTTCTATACAGTAATATTTTGTATGTTTGTATGTATTGCTCATAAAAGTTCTCTGACTGCCTATAATAATTAATTATTGAAATCTAAAATGATACACACAATGACTAAATATTTGTTAAAAAGATTTGTAGACGAACAACACAAAATGCAGTAAAATATCAATCTATATAAATAAAGAGAAGATTCTGTGTGTCTGTCTGTCTGTTTGTTCGGGATGCATTTACACAGTTTTTGAGCTTTTCACTCCAAACCTTCACTACTGTGGTTGTCTCGGCAGGATGCACAAAGTCGATTGGTTGCTGATTCTCTGCCACTATGGGGGCCAGGGTAGGGAGCGAAACCCCAATTTTTTCCCAATAAAATGCAGCTATTGATCTAAATTGTTTTACCTAGATAGAGGGCCATCAGAAGCACCCGGTGCAGTGGTTGGCGAATCTCTACCACCATGGGGGCCAGGATGGGGGGCGAAAACATTAAGACGGCAGTTTCTTAAACACCTTCTTAAACGCTTGCATGGTAATTATATAAATGGCCAGAGCAGCTGGTGTATTTTTCACGAAAATCCTAATTTCACGGGTAGCGTACTGGTGCAGGTCGTTGTGGTGGGGTGAGGTGGAGAGAGGGTGAGGGTGGGGTGGAGGGGGGTTGGATATGGGTAAGGGGTAAGGTGAGGGGGGAATTTTCCCCGAAAACCCTAATTTCATGGGTGGCGTATCGGTGGAGTTCGGAATGCGGTGGGGGTGTTGTGGGGTGGGGGATGGTGGGGTGTGGAGGTGAAGGTAGAGGGTGAGTCGGTGTGTGGGGTGGGGATAGGGTGGGGTGGGGAGGCTTGGGTGGGGGTGAGAGGGGTGGGGTGAGGGGGAATGTTTCCCGAAAACCCTAAATTTCACGGGTGGCGTACCGGTGGAGGTCGGAGTGCGGTAGGGTGTTCTGGGGTGGGGTGGGGGTGGTGTGGTGGGGAGTGGCCGGGAGTGGGTCGAATCCTAAATTTCCCGGGCAACGCCGGGTACCCCAGCTAGTATTATAATAAATACATAATATGTGTATATGTTATTGATTGTTACTACAATAATAATTGTGTTTATCGTTGAAAAATAAATTTTCTTTTACAAATATTTAGTCACTTTGTCTATTCAACACAGTTATTTTAGATGTCAATAGGCAGTTAGTTAAGGAACTTACCATTTTTCCGTACAGAAAGACATGGAGGCCTATAATTTTGTTATAATTATGCAGTGACGCATCAATAGCTTTGTAGTCTATCTTTTTAGGGGTAGGGTTCTTAATTATTCGCTTTTGGATGGGCTCTAGCATTGGTGGCACACAAGTTAGAATGACGCAAAGAATTCAAGAGGAACAGATTGATGCAAATAATTTTACTTAAATAGAAACGGGATTTGATTAAAAGATTCTTGCTGAAACTTTAGTCGATCCCGATAAAATACTTGTTATTTAAATAGAAATTGGATTGATACAAATGAAGGCTTGATTGATTAATGATCAAACCAATTTTTGCCAGCACGGAAGCTGGATGATGAAATGGATTCCCGACACAGTAGAAAACAAATTCATGAAAACCAATTTTGCTGTGAATGGCGAATAACATACAACGTCAAAGCGATAGATTACTCAATATCCTCTCTAAATATGCTTGAACTCCAGATATTTTCATGATTCCTTTTGAAGCTTTAGGATAGACGTGCAATTATAGCGAACTGGAGAGGGTGAGCAGGTGGTCTTAGTCTATAATTAGCTACCTCAAAGAATTGTCGAGCAGGTGGTAAAGTTCCGCCGCACCAAAGAGATCATAGTCTGTAATTATACACATCTGCTGGTGCAGTACGGCGGTTCGTGGAGGGGCGGGGAAGTGAGCAGGTGTTCAAAGTCTGTAATTAGTAACATCAAAAGAATCATAGTCTGCAATTGGTCACAGATTAATAGCCCATTAACCAAGGGGTCGTGGCTCACTTTTGACCTGGGGCGTGGCTGACCTTTGTCATTGACCTTTGACCTTGATGACGTCACGATTGATCGATAAACCCGCCTATTCACCCTACTTTCATCCGGCTTCCATTTCTCAAGCGCTGTACCAGATGTCTGTAGACCAGTTGTTGTTAGACGAGTTGTCTGTAGACCAGTTGTCGTGACACTCTTCAAAGAGCGACATCATAGATTTTAATTGTGTTCGTTGTGTGCAGCATGATGCTCCTATCGTCAGTGTTGAGGAACCCTTTGCGCTGCATCGGTTTGCGCAGATTCTTCGTCCTCAGCTGCCTCGTCCTCGTCGTCGTCGTCATCGTCCTCTTCCACGTCTTCAATAGGCCTAACCGCATCGTCGACCAACCCCTCGAGACCCATTTCGTGGACCCGCTCACACGGCGTGACTTGGACATCGTCAACCAACCCCTAGAAGCCCATTTCGTGGACCCGCTCACACCGCGTGACTTGGACATCGTCAACCAACCCCTAGAGACCCATTTCGTGGACCCGCTCACACCGCGTGACTTGGACATCGTCGACCAACCCCTAGAAGCCCATTTCGTGGACCCGCTCACACCGCGTGACTTGGACATCGTCAACCAACCCCTAGAGACCCATTTCGTGGACCCGCTCACACCGCTTGACTTGGACATCGTCAACCAACCCATAGAGACCCATTTCGTGGACCCGCTCACACCGCGTGACAGGGACATCGTCAACCAACCCCTAGAGGCCCATTTCGTGGACCCGCTCACACCGCGTGACTTGGACATCGTCAACCAACCCCTAGAAGCCCATTTCGTGGACCCGCTCACACCGCGTGACTTGGACATCGTCAACCAACCCCTCGAGACCCATTTCGTGGACCCGCTCACACCGCGTGACTTGGACATCGTCAACCAACCCCTAGAGACCCATTTCGTGGACCCGCTCACACCGCTTGACTTGGACATCGTCAACCAACCCATAGAGACCCATTTCGTGGACCCGCTCACACCGCGTGACAGGGACATCGTCAACCAACCCCTAGAGACCCATTTCGTGGACCCGCTCACACCGCGTGACTTGGACATCGTCAACCAACCCCTAGAGACCTATTTCGTGGACCCGCTCACACCGCGTGACAGGGACATCCTCAATCGGACATTCCGCGTTTTCGTCCAGGCCGTCGAGGCGGCCAACCTGACCTACTTCATCTATGGGGGAACGCTGCTCGGGTCCCTTAGGCACCACAACCGAATCCCATGGGACGACGATGTGGACATTCTCATGCACGACAAAGACAAGCCTCTTATTGAGAAGGCACTGTCGAAGCAGTACCCCGACTACGGGATACACAAAGCAGCCCATTACGTGTGGAAGTTCTACCCAACAGTCGGACGCTCTATATACCACGGCAATTACAGATCGCCTTATGTGGACTTGGCCTTCTATGACGAAAACGAAACGCACGTCTGGAACGTTGCGGAATATTTAATGGCGACCGAAGTGTGGCCGAAGCGGAAAGTCTTCCCACTTCATCGTCGGCCGTTCGGAGAACTGTCCGTGGCCGCTCCGTGCAACTGGCTGACGATAATGGGACCAAGTTTCGACATTGGCGTCTGTACTTCGCGGAGTACCAGCCATCTCGAGGATTTGTATCTGACCCCGTGGTCTCTACCGTGCTATCGGCTGGCGCACCTCTATCCATTCGTGAAGTCTCACCAGATGAATGGATCTTTGTTCGTTCAAGAAACGTTGATGCTAGGTGATCGGCAAATTAAAAGCATCACTGCACGTGCACCTTGTTGACAATCGTCCTCATTCAGTCGGCTGATTGTCGTATGTGACTTTGATGTGCACAGAGGTGGCGGTACCTGATTGTTATGCAATTTGTGCTCATAGATGCCATAGCACTTTGGGCTCATTGTAATGAGAAACACCTGAATTAAATTGTTGGTTGCTGGTTGTTGATCGTACTGTAGGCTAAAGTCTTAACCCGTCGGAGGTGAGGTGGGTATGACACACCACAGAGTTGCTCTACTTTAAATTTTTAGTGGAAAACGTGGAGTCAGCTCGGCTTAATTTTTCTACCTTTGCGAATAAGAAATAGGAAAACTTTAACGATATTTCAGGTATTTTGAACGAACAGTTTCTTTATTTTATTTTGTTGCATGCCTATGACCTGCTTCAGTTTTCCAAAGTTATGAGAATAGGGTAAAGTAGCCAAATATTATGGGCACCCTCCTAAAATGGGCACCCCCGAAGAAAAGTATTATGTAAAACTTTCTCGTAGCGCCATCTTTGAGATCTCTCGTATTCCAGCAGAACAGCGGCGCAACGTTTAATGTACTTAAAATTTAAATTTGCACAGTGACTGTGGGATTTCTCACAAATATAATTATATTAGATCATGAATTTTTTGGCCAAGGTTTTGGCAATTTTTACAACTCTTGTTACCTGCACTAGTAGTGGATGAACAATAACGGATTTCTTTTGAAATATTACTGTGAAGAGCAATCATATGACATTCACATTAATAAATTGCATGCGCCTTTGACTACATTGTGCGTGAACTTAATAATAATAATGATGGGTGCCCATCATTAGGACACCAGTGCCTAATATGGGCATTTCAGAGCTCTTTGTATTTTCAATATTTTGTAGGTAAATCTCAACATTTTAATGTCATTTGATGTCATTTCAGTGAGTTTCTAGTTGCTAAAGTGTTGAAAATTAGTCTGACAAACATTGTTTTACTTTACCTTCCTTGGACTATGAACTACAAGCAAAAGACAAGCAAAAGTCCTTAAGGTGCCCATAATTGGGTACTTTACACTAAATTGGTTGCAAAAGTGGATGGTCACTTTTGAACTGTCTCAGATTCGTTCTTCCTGTGTAATAATTATACCAATGCAGCGAATAGACGAAATCTGCATAATATCTGCTTTGCAAGATTGCCGTCAAAATCTTTGCTAGTAATAGTATCACGTGTCAAAATTAATCAAATATTCACCAGTGACATATTCTTCTTCTTGGCTGAGTGTCTATAATTCTCTTTTCAGAACAAATGCCCGATAGTCTTATAGGCCTATCACATGTTAGCCTAAAACTTCATAAACTTTAACTGTGCAAATTAACGGCTGACTATCATGAATGGAGAGGGCTGAGTGATGATCAGGTTTAGAATGATCAACAAGTGACTATACTTCATCACAGTAGATACCTAATTCAACTTGGATGCGTCGGTAAATGTAAAATGTTAACGTTTTAAAGAAATTATAATTATTATGGACCCTGGTTATTTTTCCAAGAATTGATCGAGTGAGAATCTCCACCGCTGCAGCAGCCTTTACAAGCGATGTACATCGTCTAACGTTCTGTTTACTGCGCTCGACCTTGGTCTCTATCCCTGATATCGACGGCAGGGGCTCCCAAAAGTAGCAAGAAAGTTGAGGTATAACTAGGTAGCCTAAGTGACATTTAATGACGCTATTGCACAATGCACATGCCATGTCAGTTTTACTGATACAGCCGTGAAGTAAATACGGCATAGGACTTACATGTACAGTTGTACACTGCAGGTCTATACAATACAAACCCTGTGTATTGCATGAAATAAATAACACATTGTCTGTATTGTAAGGGCCCTGAAACCCCGGACATAATGTTCGGAGGGGAATCACGCTTTTTGTTGCTACGGCCCTGAACCAGATCTCGCCAATGTGGCCATTTCAACGAAAGCAAGCAGGTGTCTAGGCTAAGCTATCATAATATGAAATTGCCAACAGATGTGGCCGTTCATACAAGGCGTTCTGTCAATAATAACCGATAAATTTTATCGTCTGCGTGTTTAGTTGTGATCTAAACACTATGTTTTGACTGCAATGCCATTGATTTCCTTTCTAAGAATTCAGTCTTCGCATTCAGATGGA
This sequence comes from Lumbricus terrestris, assembly GCA_949752735.1. Classification (NCBI taxonomy): domain Eukaryota; kingdom Metazoa; phylum Annelida; class Clitellata; order Crassiclitellata; family Lumbricidae; genus Lumbricus; species Lumbricus terrestris. The sequence goes on from OX457046.1 coordinate 7,609,388, forward strand.
TCGTGCATATAGGCCTTTGTAAGTATGTATATTTTAGTGTACGCACGCATGCAGTTCTGTGCTATTAATATCTACACAATGTCATGCATAATTAGCCAATTATGTTCTTATTTTAATTTACTGACCGTGCTAAGGCCTTGCGTCCACGTATCTTTATTATCTCTTCTGCCTGTCGACGTCACCATCCTCCCTTCACCCACTGCCCTCACGTGACCAACTTGGTCTCCTTGTCCCGCGAGCAAGGACGTCTTTTGTCGGAACTCGATCAGCATTCGGCTTCACTGATCCTGCACTTTGGAAACAGCAGCTCTCTCCGTTGACACGTTCTTCGTTATTGACTATTATAGTAGGCTACTCGAATCACACCTTTCCTATCTCAAAACTGCTCTCTTCTCTGTGAACCTTTTGGGCTGGCATACAAATAGAAAATTGTCAGTGACGTAGTTTCTGCAGCTGTTCACGCCGCTGGGTTATAGCCAACTAGAGCGAGTGGTGTAGTGGTGGCGTCGTTGCCTTGAAGCCGGAAGGTTCGAGGTTCGAATCCACCTCGCCGCGTAGGGACCTTGGGCAAGTCCTTCACTCGCAATTGCTCAGCGCTTCGGTGTGAAGCTCCGATGCAGTGTCCGCACTGTAGTCGGGAGCACCTCTGAATAGCGGTTGAGAGCTGGAAGTGGCGCTATAACAAGTGCGCATACAAACAAAAACAAGCAAAATCAATGCTCTCGACTGATTTTAATACCAATCCATTATAGCCTCGATCTAGCGAATGACTTTTCATTAAAACGGACAGCAAAGGTTAAGTCTAAAATTGTGGCTTAAGAGTTTAAATTTGAATAAAGGGACGGAAATTCTCGTCAAGATTTTTTTATGCGGTTGCTCGCACCTCGACTAATACACGGATCGCACACCTCCATTGGCTCGCCATACGAACGTCATCAAGCATTGTCAACTTTGTGAACGACATACCAAGAGCTCGAATATGTCGCTGAGTCATGCAAATAAGCAAGCTTGTGCATGCAGGTTCGTATGTAACAGGTATGTAAGTGTGTATTTAATACAGTAATAATTATATCATTCATGCTTTAATGTGAGCACATGCAGAATAAGAGAAAGTGCCTCAATAGTAAGTCGCGGTTTGATCATAGGCGGAGTCTTGGTCTCACGGCTTTTTAAACGTGCAGTTGAGCACAAAATGTGAAGCTGTAGAAGCACTTCTGTACAGTTAAAACTCTACAGTTACTCTGGATGATGGGAAAGGAAAGAAGGAGTTGCGCAGTTCTAAAAATTCCTTAAAAACAACCCTGCTTGGTCTAGACTCTAGAGTTTGGGTTGGACGAACGAGCGGCCTAAGGACAGTGGCGCGACATTTTGGGGCGGACCGGCTGAGTCGCCGACCGACGGAATTTGCCATCATGGCCGAAATTTGTGACGATCTCTTTTTAGTCATTTGGTTGAAATGTCCAGAAAAACATATCATTTTTCATGCCAAAATAGCTTATGATCTTTTTTTTAGTCATTTCTTCATGTCGTCCTCGAAAATAATATCTTCTCATAACGCTTCTATAACGTCACCACTATATTCAACAAACGTCGATGTCCTAACACTTGACGATTTAGGGGACAAATGCATGAACGGTCTCCCCCATCACAAACATTGAGGAGACCGTACCCCTTGTCCCCCCCCCCCAAGTCTCCACCATGGGTTTGATCGCAAACTGCCACAGTACACGACGTGTGACGACCCGTAAGAATTATACGGAGGCCAATGGTTGTCGTAGGTGTCGAAGTAGCCGTTGTTACATTCGTCATTTCTAATAAAGCCTGCTTGCAGTAGCCTACCGCGACTTGTGGTTGAAATCATCTGGAAGGCAGATCGCGACCATTCTCTCAAAGTTTTGGTAGGCCTACTTGTTTTTTATCCGGCCACCAAGACACCAAGAACTAACGTTGCAGCGTTGTAATCTTTAATAAATCCAGCTTCTAGTTTGCCGAGAATCCTTTTAATCGATCCACCTTCTGTTTAGACAAGAATTTGTTCGATAAATCCCGCTTCTATTTCGTAAGCAAATATTTTTTATCAATTTTACATTGAAAATTATTCTTCATCAATCCAGCTTCAATTTCAGCAGAATGACCACTAACCCTAAAACTAACCATAGCCGACCCTCACGACACCTAACCAGAGCCCTAACCGACCCTCACGCGATAAATCCCACTTCTACTTCGTCAGTAAATATTTTTCATCGAATTTATAAATTTTGGTGGTCGGGTAAAAAAACAAAAAACAAAGTTTTGTCTGGAAGAGGAGCTTTAAACCTTTGAGTTAAAACTTTGAAAGACTATAACAGTTCGACAATGCAAAGACAAGCACTATAGCCTTATTTAACTTTCGCGCATATATTTATAATTTATAATTTGTATAAATATTATAGTCTCAGTATTGTATGCGCCTCGTCAATGTGATCCTGTTTCAAATTTCGTCTTGGTTGCAGCCACAGTTTTAGTTGACGACTTTTCATGTCAGTTGTGGATACAGTTTGAGTTATAACTGTTATTTGCTGATAGTCGTGGTTTCAAATTCAGAATTTTTATTTTTTAGCTGCTGCTGAGTTCCAATAGGGCTAGGTGAAATTGCAGCCATGTGACTCTGGAGTAGCGCTATAGAAGTTTGGAGTCACGACTACGATCTGAGTCAAGCATCGATCAATATTAGACTTTATCGCATATAATATTTGTAAGTAGAAACGAATACAAGATAATGCAAAACACGAATCTTTATCCGTTTATTCGTGCACTACACAAAATCTATTATCAAGCAGAAAAATAAATGTCTTGATTTTCGGTGTTTTAAGAACTAATAATGTCTGGTGGAGCCAGAGAATGGCCGTGACGTTCACCTCATCCGAAACACGGTCGACTAGGAATCGGCTGAAACAAATAAACACATTCACTCTTATAAATGTCTAAATAAGGTTAATTATTATACACTATTCTCGCACTTTTTTGGAAAGTTATTAATGGCTTGGAATAATTGCAAACTATAAATACTAAAGTTGAAGTATACATGTAGTTAAACGCCCTGTGGTTTACGACGGTGTCTCCCTTGCCCTTCTCTGAACCTAGCGCCATAGCAGGTTTTTTGACGTGCAGTTGTAGGCTACACAAAATGTGCAGTTGTAGAAGCACTTCTGCTCAGTTAAAACTGGCAAAAAGGGCATTGTCCTCCGATTGGAAGTAATTTACAATGGATGATGAGAAAGGAAGGAAGGAGTCTTGCAGTTCTAAAAATTCCTGAAAAACAGCCTTGCACCATAAAGAAAGAAAGACATAATAATGTTTTATTGATCCCCATCGCCAGTGACATACATTTCCTGCGCAGTCACACGAGTTGACATGAAATGACAATCTTCCTGAACCTCTAACACGTAGTTCGACAATCAATAACCATTTTTAGATAAAAATTGGAGATCCTGGAGCCGACCAGTTGTGCATACAGAAATAAAAGCAATCCATTCTGCGTCACACCTGTAGAAGTAGGGTTATATCAATGGCAACTTTATTATGCATAACAGTACTAGTCTTCCTCATATTGGGTAGCTACATGTATAGAGACTGGCTATAGGCTAGGTCCTTGTGATGGGCGAAACCGAGACCACAAAATGGCACTGATGAGTGTTTTTATATTCCGGTATATTTTTTCATTTATTCTTGCAGTTTTAATTTATCTTACTCAAGCTGACAATATTGGAGAGTAGGCCTAGGTGCCAATGTTTCTCAACCGTAACGAGCCCAACATTCTTCTTACACGAGCAATGCAAGAGCCAAGTATTGGTGGTAGGTCTGACCGTTGATTTGATAGCTGGTCAAAGATCGGAGGAAGTACATACATGTAGGCCAATTTGAAGATTTACCATTGTGAAAAACACGATAGATCACAGGTTGAATTCTTTGTTATGTTGGCCGTGTGACTACATACTTTTATATCAATGGTCCTAGCTTTATAAAGATCTTCATGGAACAGAACTCGGAAGATAAAATTTAATTAAATCTCATTATGATTCGTTAAACTCACTTAAATCTGTTTCCTCTTCTGTCTTTAAAGTCATGAATGTTCATGCTTTTATTTGCTGTCGAAGCTTGAATTTAATTTGAATTGAATTGGTTCGACTTCTGCAGTTCACTATTTGCTGGTCTTCCCAGGGTGCGCCTGTCCTCCCTGCAGTCCTTCATAAACTCTAACGCCAGGCTCATTAGCTCGTCTTCCTCGCTACTCCCACATTTCTCCATAAATGACTGATATTCTCCACTGGCTTCCGGTTGTCTCTCGTATCCAATTCAAGGTACTGCTCTTAGTCTCAAGAACTCAAACTGGACAAGCTCCTAAATACCTTTGTGACTTGATGCACAAACCCATCTCTGCTGTCTCATCCCGCCCTCTCCGGTCTGCTGATCGGCCTGTTCTCTTAGTTCCACGGGCAAGGACTACTTTGGCACAACACGGCGCCTTTGCCATTGTAGGACCTACCGGACATTCAATGTGGAATGACCTCCCTCCCACAATACGTAGGAGAGATCTTATTGGGAGTGTCATCTTCAGCCCTTCGCTGCTTGAAGTCTTTCTTATTTCCTTGGGGCTGTCACGTTGAGAGTGCCTCTGAATAGCTAGTACTGTAATAGACGCCTCATCGATTCTCAATTACAATACAATACATTACTTAGGCCAATAAAAAAAATGAAGTACTGCACCATGCGATTGCATGCATGTCATGTAATACTGTGGCGGCTATCCATACATGCACATCTAGGTGAAATGATACTGTTAATCCAGTGAACCTATACATACAAAACTACTATTCATTTGTAAACTTCGAATACACACAAGCGAATGAAAGAATGCATGCTAACAGCTGGACCCAAATCACCAGCCGTATATATTCGCGTCGGCGTAAGCAATGTGTGCGTTAACTTCTATATCTTAACAATTATTCGTTTTATTAATGCGCATCAAATATACGATGGTAGATGTTGTTGCTAACATTCTCTCCAGCAGATGTAAGGCAGACGGCGTCCTGTTCTTGTTCTTCGAAAGCAGAATCCCTGCCAACGACCTCGCTTCTCCGGAAGGTCAACGCCCTCGTTGCCATAGTTATCGTTGTCACGACGACCACTCTGCTAAGTTACACAACAACAAAACAAGAAATCTGAGCACGGAATAAAAAAAGGTAAAAGAAGAGGTCCCCAACTTACTATACAAGGTGCGCCAAAAAACTAGGTTTTTTCCCCAATGTCTTAGCCAAAAGTAAGAATTTCGAAATGAAATTTTGCAGTCTTAAAGACAATTCATATTTACACATGATGGCAAGATTTCATCAAAATATTTCAAACAGGACAAAAGTTATACCACTATTAGGGAGGCCACCCACCGTTTTTTTGGCGATCCAAAAAAAAACGTAACCGGCGTCTACTTGAAATTGAAACATATAGGCTAAGCCAGCATCCAATTCTCAGGAGTACTTTTCATCAATCCAGCTTCTAAAGGGTGGGCCAAAAAAGAACTCCTGATGTTTTTTGCCAATATCTTGGACTATGGCTGCCAACATTTGTTTGCCATTCCGGGACGCCCACAGTCACTCGATTATGACATTGAAAAGTTACACTGTCCACAAACCGAATAATGTAAAAAAAAATTGTGTCAGCCCAATATAGAATCTAGCCTACAATCTACCAAAAATAGTCGTTAATAATTCGGCAGATAAATATTATTGTCAAAAGACAATTGGCCTAAACCTAAGATTAGAAGAAATTTAAAGAAGAGAGCTCTTTAATATACAGTTGTCTAGACCTGCCAGAGCAATCAGACTTATCAGCATGAGCAAAGTTCATAGGTAGACAATAGCCTATAGGCTTGCACACTTACAGCCTACGCCATGCATGCAGATTACTTGATTAGGCCTACTACTCCATTTATTACATGATTAGGTTTTCGACCGGTAGTAGAACTTATCTTAAGCTGATAGGGGCCCTAGTCTGCCAAGTTTTAAGTAGTTACAGAACACTATCTTGGGGTCAATGCACACAGTTGCAGAAATCAGCATGTCATCTCTCAAACAGCACAGAACGGATTGACAGTAGGCCTACTTAGGACACAATATGCTATTGAGTGTCAATGGTGTGTAACATGTTTTGTGGATTTCTATCGATGTCCACCTTTCAAGGCTCAACCAACAACGTTAGGTATCATTGGTGATTGATCGCAGAACTAAACAAATCATCGTGCGACTTGCCGAGTTATAGTGTGCAAAATAAGAACTTTATGTGCAGTGAATATCAACAACAAATTCCCGGGACAATTTGAGATCCGTCCGGGACGCGGGACTCACACGACCGATTCCGGGACTGTCCGGGAACGAATCCTGGAGGGTTGGCAGCCCTATCTTGGCCAGAAGTAAGAATTTCGAAGTAAGATTTTACAATCTTAAAAACAATTAATATTTACACACGATGGCCAGATTTCATAAAAATATTTCAAGCAGAACAAAAGTTGCATTGAAGGACTAGCTCCACCCTATCTTCGAGAACTCTGTTGTTCCACCTTGGGAGTTCTGCGTTGATCCACCCTTCGATCGGCGAACCAAGCTGAGCTTCTGGTGCCCCGCTCACGGACTGTTATCCGACAGCGTAGTTCATTCTCTGTTGCTGGTCCTACAACTTGGAATGGGCTCCCTGTTACACTGCGCTTAATTCCCAGGGGCACTCTACTCTGTTCCTTAAGAACCCAAAAACTGTTCTTCTGAGTAGCCTACCTTGAACAGGCGCTATATATATTTTTGAAATAAATAAATAAATAAATAAAGGTTATAATACCTTTAGTGAGGTCTCCCACCTACCGTTGTTTTGACGATCCAAAAACGTAAAGCAACGAAAATTGACCCAAAAAACCGATTTTATGAAGTCACATCTCAAATAACAGTTTGGAAATGAACTTGATAGTGCTTCACAACTTGTGTTCAATGTGCCCACCACCAGTGCCGAAACTTCTTTTTGAGTCCCTTTGCAAAGTTCTTGATGACCCTGTTGATGCGTTCCAAAAGCAAATCTTCCCCTAATATCAACTCCCATGCGCTCATCAATTTTCTTACCGGTCTTTGTTTTGGTTGCAGATTGCGATATTTCTCCAGCATAGCTCTCCATTGATTATCAATCTATCAGGGTTCAAATCCGGACATTTGGGGTCATTGGCTTTCTCAATGAACCCAGAACAATCGACATTGAGCCGATCTCCTTTCATTCATGGCAAATCTCTTAGCTCACAGCTTAACTCTTAATTTTTCGCTCTCACTGTTTATCAGAGTAAACGTTGCTCATAGCCGTATATCTCCAGGATCTTTCTCAAGAGGTGTCTGAAAATTCATTATGTCTGTCATTGACACCTTGACCATTTTCTTTTTTTTTAAATTGAATTTCATTGCTTCAATAGCAAAATCATGAATCTGACAGATTCCTTGTTTACCAACTTCATTGTCATCTCTAAGTGACTTCACAGTGATGTGCAGCTACGCTGGTGCCCTGTTTCTTTTTAAAGTAGTAATAATAATAATGATCATTTGGCAATATCAAGGCTATCTGATAACATTATTATTATAACATTATAATATTTGAGATGAGACTTACTAAAATTGCGTTTTTGTTACTTTTATTGCTTTACGTTTTTGAATCGTCAACAAACGGTGGGTGGCCTCACTCAAAGTGGTACAACTTTTTGTTCTGTTTGAAATATTTTGATAAAATCTGGCCATCATGTGTAGATATGAATTGTCTTTATGACTGTGAGATTTCATTTCGAAATTCTTACTTCTGGCCAATATATTGGCAAAAACCTTAGGGGTATCTTTTGGCCCACCCTGTAGTTTCAGAAATATCTTAGTTTATTTCATCTTTAGTTATAAAGATAATTCTTGGCATTGATCTACTGTAGCTTCGCTGCTAAAATGAATATCTCGCATTTGTCGAACTTTTGTTTAACAAGAATTCTTGACATACTTCGTAATAATGGGAAAAAGCCTATGTCCTGTTTTGTGGAGGTGGGAAACACGGGGGGGGGGTGGTTAATGTTCGGGGTCGGGGTAATAATTATGTCCGTGGGTGTTCGTATGACATTGGCGCACGTCTGGTCTCAGATTTGTTTAGACTTTAGATGCTTCTACGAGCGATATCATAGATTTTAATTGTGTTTCGTTGTCTGCAGCGTGATGCGCCTATCGTTAGTGTTGAGGAGCCCTGCGCGTTGCTTCTGTGTGCGCAGACTCTTCGTCCTCATTTGCCTCGTCCTCGTCGTCGTCGTCGTCATCATCGTCCTCTTCTACGTCTTCAACAGGACTAGCCGCATCGTCGACCAACCCCTCGAGGTCCATTTCGTGAACCCACTCTCACCGCGTGACATGGACATTTTCAATCGGACATTCAGTGTTTTCGTCCAGTCCGTCGAGGCGGCCAACCTGACCTACTTCATCTATGGGGGAACGCTGCTCGGGTCCCTAAGGCACCACAATCGAATACCATGGGACGACGATGTGGATGTTCTCATGAACATCAACGACAAGCCTCTTATAGAAAAGGCACTGTCGAAGCAGTACCCCGACTACGGGATACACAAAGCAGCCTCATACGTGTGGAAGTTCTACCCAACAATCGGACGCCGTATGTACCACGGCAACCATAGATCGCCCTATGTGGACTTGGCCTTTTATGACGAAAACGAAACGCACATCTGGAACGTTGCTTCATTTTTAAAAGGGTACGAAGTGTGGCCGAAATGGAAGATCTTCCCACTTCATCGTCGGCCGTTCGGAGAACTCTCCGTGGCCGCTCCGTGCAACGGGATGGCGGTGATGGGATCAAGTTTCGACATTCGCGTCTGTACTTCGCGAAGTATCAGCCATATGGTGGATTTGTATCTGGCCCCGTGGTCTCTACCGTGCGATCGACTGGCGCACCTCTATCCATTCGTGAAGTCTCACCAGATGAATGGATCTTTGTTCGTTCAAGAAACGTTGATGCTAGGTGATCGGCAAATTAAAAGCATCACTGCACGTGCACCTTGTTGACAATCGTCCTCATTCAGTCGGCTGATTGCCGTATGTGACTATGATGTGCAAAGGGGTGGCGGTAGGCCTACCTGATTATTTATTATTTATGCTCATAGATGCCATAGCACTTTTTGCTCATTGTAATGAGAACTCACCTGACCTAAATATTATTGTTGGTTGTTGTAGTCTTAAAATCCGTTGAACAAAGCAGGCTAAAATCTGATGTATCAGTAAAATGGTAACCTATTCATTGTTTGAACCCCAAAAATAACATTCATCTTGCTGGGTTTTTAAATTTTCACTATGAAATGACTTTTGCAGTCGTCCTTATTTTTTAAAATGATCTTCCAGCTCATTGGCAAAGTAGCACAATAACTGGTTAGCTATGTTAAAAGAAGCACCGCATTAAGTGAATATCTGCATTAACAGAAGCATTACACCTTCTGTGTAGGTAGATTAAAAGGAGCATTTAGCGGGTACATGAATTAACAGGTAGCTGCAACATTAGGCAGGCATTAACGGTTAGCTGGATTAAAACAAGCAGTCTGCGCATTCTCTCAGTTTACGTGCGATTCCTCATAATGCATAATTTCTCATTATGCTGCTGTATCGTAATCGTAATCTCGAGACTTCTACAGCGCCCACAAAAGCCAAGTCGCGGGAACCAGCTTATTCACAGGCGCTCAATCAAAACAAAATCGATAGGCAGCGGGTCAAGTCCGGAGAGTCAGGCAGGCAGATAGATGGACGACTAAGGTGGGTGATGTTTAGAATTGAAATGACGAGGGATGTGATGAGAAGAGGAGGAATCAGGATAGGATTTGTGAAAGAGCAATGTTTTCAGTTTTGAGTGAAAGATCTGTGGGGAGATAGCGAGAGGTGGAGTTTTGGTGAGTTTAATGTATAATGTCTGCGTTATTATTTCTAAACGTTGGAGACATACCTGGTAGTGTCATTCAGTCTGCGATTATTTGGACTGAGCCTTAGGCCTTAGTTGTATACTGTCTATGCAACGTGAAGGGTATAATGAAATAGCATTTATTTAAATTTCTGTTTTTAGAAGACTTAGATCTATCAAAATTTGCACTAACTTGCTTAAAAGAAAAACGTTACTGCTAAAACAAGTTACTATCACTTCAATGACGTGAGTTCCTAAACCAATGGAACTAGTAAATAAAGTCTTGAACACAATTGAATATAGGCCTAATGCTTTGAAACTGCGGATAGTGTTTTGATGAGAATGTAGGCCTACATAGTAAGTAGACTTGTGCAAGAGGGTGCTGTGTTGCAGACCTGCTGACCTGCTGATGTCTGCTGCCGCTGTTGCGGGATTCTAAATTGCATAATTATGAGTTTTGATAAAGGCTTTCAATAATATTATGCTGTTCACATTATTCTGCAATATTTTGAGAACACACTTATTTATAGTGCTTTGAAGCAGACAAGTTGATTTATAAATCACTTGTGTATATCTATTTATGTCCAAGTTGTGTGTGCGTGTGTGTTTCTTTGTGTTTGTTTTTGCGTGTTTTGGCAGAATTTTGGGTGTATCACGTATGCATCGCTCTATGCGCTTGGCTCTGAGTGTGGCTTTAGAAAATGTCGAGATGCCGATTATGATTAATGTATGCGTTTATTCGTGCCGAGGCGGATACAGAAATTTTTCAAGAGGTGAGGCACAATTTGTGGCCTTGGGTGTGAAATCATTTCGTTGATATTTGGCCAAAAAATCTAGTGACTTTTTGGTCAAAATGTCTTGAAAATGTACCAATTTTGCCTGCCAAAATACATGCAGCTGGTGACCTCTTTTGTAGTAATTATTTTGGTCAATTTTCCAAGCCAATGTTAAAACAGTTGATGACCTTTTTCAGTCTATCTATCTCTCCCATTTTCATGCTGCATTGAATGAACGCTTGTTGAAACCTATAATTGGGGGGGGGCACGTCCTCTGCACATTTCGGATATACCGGATTTCCCCTCCCCCTGGATCCACCTCTCACGCATACATACATTTTTGTACACTTCCATCATTTATACATTCTGCCATCCATACCGTATGCTGCTTAATTACAAAGTGCCAACGCAGGTTAATCAAACAAGACTGCAAGTAGAAAGCGCCCATAATAATTATAGGCATTGTTTTGTTTCATTAATGCAGCAATTAATCACTTATCTCCTGCTCTAGTTAATTGATTCTATGTCGAAACTGTGATGGATGAAAATACATGCCGCTATTAATGCGGTTCTGGGAAGCACGGATAATCCATCAACTCTTTGATCTTTCCGAAAAAATTTGGTTATCCGCCAAAATACAAGACAAAAAAGCCACCATTGCATGATTGTATTAGTAGTGGCGGCGATGGTGGTAGTGTTGGTGTTGGTGGTGGTGGTAGTGTTGGTGGTTGTGGTGGTGGTGGTGGTGGTGGTAGTGGTGATGGTGGTGGTGGTGGTGGTGGTGGTGGTGGTGGTGGTGGTGGTGGTGGTGGTGGTAGAGTAATAATAATAATGATAATAATAATAATTTAAAAAAAAATAATAATAGCAGTAATTATTATTATAACAACAATAACAATAGCAGTAATAATAACTTTCATGACAATACAAATATTGGAGATAGTGCTGAAATCCATGTTTAGACCTAATTCGCGGCAATAAAATAATAATATTATTATTTATAAGCGATATATCAGTTCTTAACAATTCCTGCTAACCTGTCGTAAGAGATTCTGCAGCATTAACTGCCTTAGATCGGAACGAATTTGCTCGACAGATGGCCTTTCGTCGTCGATCTCTATCGCGTCACCATTCTGCAATAATAATAATATTGTTAATCTCCGTCAGTATTATTATTATTATTATTATTATTATTATTATTATTATTATTATTATTATTATAATTATTATTATTATTATTATTATTAATTATTATTACTATTATCCTATACCAAACTCATCAATTGATGGCAAACCCTCCAGCTAAGGACGACATGTGGTTAAGGACCTCCTCGACGAGAGGAGCTTAAAGTTAGCGTCAAAATTCTCTTTAATCCTACAACTACAAGAAAAAGTAATATTTGGTTTTGCTTAAGGTCACTAATATAAGTTTGTTTTCATGATATTTTTTTATAATTGGGCTTTCCATCGTTAGGAATTTTATGATGAAAATCAGGCCTGTTATTACGTGTCTTTTACTTTTGCCCCATAAAATCCTCACCACATAAAATCACCAAAATATGGAAAACTAGGAATTATCATATGTGCGAGACACACCGCTCGCGATTAATTGATTTAATTCCTATCTAGATCAATCAGTTTTGGTTCATAGCTCGCTGGAACGACAGAGGGAAACTTAAACCAGTTTTGCGTAAGTTATTATTTGCCTCTTCTGAAGCAATGTCCAAAGCATGCGCATGCGCGGCAGCGCAGGCTACAGTTTAATAAGCCGCCACGCCTACTGGCTCTAGATCGCATCACAGATGAGTGCATGATAATGTAGTTCATGCAGTCTATAGGGTATTTGAATGGCAGACAATTCCGGGTGCAATGCTTATCGCTGGCGTCATCATCATCATCATCATCATCATCATCATCATCATCATCATCATCATCATCATCATCATCATCGTCGTCGTCGTCATCATCATCATCATCATCATCATCATCATCTGCATCTTTAACTTACTATCATCGCCGTCATCATTGTCATCATTATCATCATCGTTGTTGTCGTCGTTATCATCATCTGCTTCTTCGTGAAATTTTTTATCATCGTCACCACGAACGATCATCATCATCATCATCATCATCATCATCATCATCTTCATCATCATCATCATCATCATCATCATCATCATCACCTTCACATCATCATCAGCAGTAGTAGCAGAAACAAAAGTGTTATGTGCAAGGGTCGTTTTGAAAACTCGTCAAGTCAAAGGCATTGGAGTTGATCAGAAAACATGATTTCAAAACTTACCAAAAGCTCTTCCAAATTAAAATCAGTTTTAATAGTGTCCAGTGAGATTGTGCAAACGGCCAAACCATCCACAAGTGTTTAACTATGCACTGAAGCATTTCTGCTTATTGGTCATCTCATTCCTGTGTTAGCCCCCTTGTGGCTTTCAACTGGGTCTTTGCTCCTCCTCCTTGTCTTACACCTCCTCCTTCTTCTCCCCCTCCTTATTCTCCTTCACCTTCTGGTCCTCTACCACCACCACCTCCTCCTAACATACAGGCATGCAGACATACAAACACATAGCCTAGACGTCTAAATAGTCTAAGATAGACACACACTAGGACGTGCAGACGGAAAGACATTTAGACGGACAGATAGACGGTGAGAACAACAGACTGGTGGGCGGACAAGCAGACAGCCAAACGTACATACATACGCAGGAATAAATGCACAAACATAGGCCTAATAATTATTATGGTTAGGAGTTACTTACAGTCGCACAAGCGGACTGTCACCGAAACGGGGAGAAAGAAATTCAGATGCACAAAGCCACAAACCAATAGGCAGTGCAAGACATAATTATTGACGCTCAGATATACTGCGTGGGCTTCTTATCTTGGCTAACAGTGGATCACAATTGCTCGCTATTACGCTAATGGCGATTAGGCGACCCCCAGCTGATTGGCAACACTGGACTGTTCGACCGGCCAAGACAGGAGAGAGGAGCACTGTTGTGGGAGGGGGAGGGTTGCGCTGAGAGATGTCTCACAGAACTTCTGGACTTCAAGAACTTAGTAAGAAACCAGACAACCCTTCCCCCACGAAACCGGCACCGTAGTCTAAGCAATTTACTCCCCCAGGAGGGCATCTGTCGTAGGCTGATCACTTTGAAGAATTGCGATGCTACAGTAGTTCATAGTGACATAAAGTGTCGTTCCCATAAGCCTATGTTTTAATACGATGTTACTTATTCGATATATGCTCCTAACTTGCATAATTCCAGTGCTGAAATCAAAATAATTTTATGACATCCTTTAATGTTACCCACCACGGCATATTTATCTTGTTTATAAGAAACGTTATTATATTATTTTATTATAAATAATAGCAGTGGCGGCGCCAGACACTTTTTGTAACCAGGGCATAGCCAGGTCAGTCATACATGTGACCAGGGCAGAGGGCGAGTCACGTGCTCGGACCTACATAGGCCTATAATTTTGCGCTACCGTGCTTGCCATAAATCACACACCTTGCACTATTATTATTGAGCGCTTCTGACTATAGGTTGTACTGTGAGAGGAGCTTTATAAATCCAAAAATAGTATAGTATAGTATTAGAGTTGGCTGGTTAGAGGATCAGATGGGCGAAGCCATAAAATCGAACAATTTTTGACATTTGGAAAGCAAATCTTATAAATCTTATACAGGGTGGGTCATGAATTAACCTCCCTAAGGGATTTTGTCAAATATCTGAACCAGAAGTTTTAGACAAATCAAATTTTACAGGCCTAGAGACAATTCAGATTTACGCACAGTGGCCAGATTTCACAACAGTATTTCAAACAGGACAAAAGTTATATCATTTTCAGTGAGACCATCACGGCTTATCAGAGTAAGCGGCGATTATAGCTTTATCTAAAAGACCTTGCTCATGAAGTGTATGAATAGCCTACAAATTTTGTCTGCCATTGGCATCTTGGGCGTTTTAATTTGACAGAATTTTCGATTTTATTATTTCAACAAAAAATTATTTAACTGAAAAACTCTTTTATAATTTACCAACTTGGCAGTCATCTTGCTAAATGATGCCACAGCTACGTGCAGCTAGGCTGTTTCTTTTCTAAATAATAATAATAATAGTAAAATTGTGTTCCTTGTCCATCCAGAATTTATCGATTAATGAAGGTAGTAGTTACAATAGGCTAATTAGGCTACAATATTAAAAAATAATCTTCGTTTAATCTCCATCTGAAACAACGCAGAACGATTAAAATTAGGCCTAATATGCTGGACGATAACAATAATAATTTTTCTGTCAATAACAAGTTTATTTTACACAAATATGATAATAATAATTTTTCTGTCAATAACAAGTTTATTTTACACAAATGATATGAGTTGTCAGTCTACTTAATAAAATGGTTTTTTAAAACTTTTACTGGGTCATGTTTTTGAATCGTCAAAAATAAGTGGTCTCACTAAAAGTGATACAACCTTTGTTCTGTTTGAATGTTTTTAATGAAATCTTACCATCATGTGTAAATATGAATTATCTTTCAGCTAAAATTTCTACTTCTGGCTAAGGTATTGGCAAGAAACCCTAAGGGTCTTTTTTATCGCCCACACTGCCACTGACTAAGTGAAGCACTTGGCAAATCCTCTATCGAGTAGCATTTCGAAAAGAAAAAGTTCAGCCATAAAGTTACTGAGTTAGGTATATATATATATAGGCTAGGTCTATTGTTGACGCAAATGCTTACGCTTCATTCGAAAAACAATAAAGCGACAGTTGGGTCTATGCTGTTATATTAAACTAGCTGGGGAACCCGGCGTTGCCCGGGAAATTTAGGGTTCGATCCGCTACGGCCACAACCCCACCCTACCACACTCCGACTTCTACCGGTACGCGACCCGAGAAATTTGGGTTTCACAAAAATTTCCACCCCCATCCGACCCCCACCCCAACCCATCCACCCCACCCTTCCATCCCTGTAAGCGACCCGTGAAATCCGTAATGGCAAAAGAGCTTAAACACCTTTAAAACGGTTAAAGTGACTTCTTTTATACGTTGCAAGCGAATGAAATTTTATAGCGAAAATTAGTGTTTTGACTCCCCATCCTGGCCCCCATGGTGGTAGAGATTTTCCAACCACTGATCCGGGGGGTTCTGATGGACCTCTATCTAGGAAAAATAATCAAATCAATAGCTGCGTTTTTTTTTAAAAATGGGGGTTTCTCCCCACCCTGGCCCCCATGGTGGTAGAGAATCGCCAACCCCTCGCCTTTGCGTCTCGTGCCGAGACCTACACAGTAGCCTAGTGAAGGTTTGGAATGAAAAGCTCAAAAACTGGGAGCGTGCATTCTGGACAAAGTCACCCACATACATACATACATACATAGCCACATCCTTTCTTATAGATATAGATAGTTGCAGGCCTATACGCAATGTGGGTAAACAGCCACGGAATTGCTCCCTTCCAAAACTTTTGCCCTACCAGAATTTTTGGCCTGCCCGAATTTTTGCCTGCCAGAACTTTTGCCTTGCCAAAATGTTGCCCTGTCAGAATTTTACCCTTTCAAAATTTTTGCCCTGCCAGAATTTTTCTCTCCCAGAACTTTTGCCCTGCCAGAATTCTGCCCTGCTAGAACTTTAGCCATGCCAGAGAGCGGACGGACGGACGTGAACAGTAAGAAACAATATGCCCGAACAAATTCTGTCAAGGTAAAATTTCTGGCAGGGCCGCGACCAGGGCAACGA
>OX457046.1:7630906-7633406 GCA_949752735.1 Lumbricus terrestris
ACCGTATGATTGTTGTGAACTGCCTGTTCCTATTATTAAAAAGCTTGCGCCTACCATTTCCAAACCCATTGCTCACCTAATTAATCAATCTTTTATCACTGGCATTGTTCCTAAAGGTATGAAACTTGCTAATATCTCCCCTATTTTTAAATCCAATGATTGTCAGGATATGGCTAATTACAGACCCATTTCTAAACTTACCTGTTTTTCAAAAATTCTTGAAAGAGCCATGCATTTTAGATTATCTAATTTCCTCGAAAAGACTAATATCCTATACGATAAGCAATTTGGCTTTAGAAAAGGTCACTCTACTACTCATGCAATCCTTAAAGTCATTGACAAACTATCGGACGCCATTGACATCCGTAATAGAGCTATTGGTGTTTTCCTGGATTTATCGAAGGCTTTCGATACCATCAAGCATGATATTTTAATTGAGAAACTCCGCTATTGAGGATCCTACCACTATGGCATTAGAGGAATGGTTTTAGAATGGTTTAAATCTTACTTATCCAATAGACACCAACTACTAACCTATCGTGGAGCGACGTCTGATTTGGCCACCATATGTTTTGGGGTTCCCCAAGTATCTATCCTTGGCCCTCTGCTCTTTTTAGTTTATATTAATGATATAAGTAATTGCTCCAATAAGCTCCTCTTTTATTTATTCGCTGACGACACCACAGTTTTTATATCGTCTAAAAACATAAGTGACCTGTTTGATAGTATGAACTCTGAATTACTTCATTTATCTGCTTGGTTTAATGCTAAATCCTTATCTCTCAATGTTACAAAATCCAATTATATCATATTCTCTAGTACAGGTAAGAAAATCCCCGACGAACCTTCAAAAAGTATCATTCTTAACAATATCCCTATTAAGCGTGTATCTCAGACCAAATTTTTGGGACTGATCATTGACGAGCACCTTAGTTGGAAATTCCATATCACCCTTACTAGGAATAAAATTGCTAAGTCTATTGGAATAATTAATAGGCTTCAAAATATTCTTCCCCCCTCCACGCTTAAAACACTCTATAATACCTTTGTCTTACCTTATCTTAGCTATGGTACTATTATATGGGCCGGAGGTTACAAAACTCACCTTGCACCTCTATTACTATAACAGAAACGTGCAGTGAGAATTATCTCTGGCTCCCACTATTTGGCTGCCTCTGCTGGTCTCTTTAAAAATCTCGACCTGCTAACGGTTTATGACTTATTTAAACTCCAACTCATGGGCGTAGACCTAGGGGGGACGGTCTCCCCAATGAAAGTGTTGGGGGACGGCCCATGCATTTGCCCCCCCAATAGTTGAGCCTCAAGACTAAAAAAAGGTCATAGAAAATTTCTTCGACGAGATTTGGCCGGATGACTAAAAAAATAGAAAATTTCCTCAAGATTTTGGGCCGGATGACTAAAAAAAAAGGTCATCACTTTTTTTGGCGGCGAAAATAAGAAATATTTTTTAGATTTCGCCGGTCGTCAGAAATTTTCACGAAAATCTCGCGTCTTTCCGTCCCCCCCAATTCTTGGCCCAGGTCTCCGCCTATGCTCCAACTGGCAGTATTTATGTACCGTCATCAGCATAATTTATTGCCTAGTCTATTTAGGGACTATTTTATAACTAACGCTTCTATTCACATTTATGTACCGTCATCAGCCTAATTTATTGCCTAGTCTATTTAGGGACTACTTTATAACTAACGCTTCTATTCACAACTACAACACCAGATCACGTTTAAACATACATGTGGTGTATGTTGAAACGTGATCTGGTGTTGTAGTTGTGAATAGAAGCGTTAGTTCATGCAATACTAACACCAAACAACACACTGTCAGACTCTCAGACCCCAAACTTTGGAACTCAATTGATCCCAGCACTCGCTCCATTAATTCTCTTAATTCCTTTAAGTCGGCATTTAAAAAACATTTGCTTAAAACAGCTGACTCTATGTAGATTCTAATTAAGTTACCTACCTATATCTGTGACATAGCCATCGATTCTTCCTACCTTTTCTTGTTACTATTGCTGTTCCTAATGATGTGGGGATGACTAGATAAGCGTCAGCTTCTTCTCTCCACGAGTCGATTCTCTTTGCTATAATGATCTATTATCTAATGTGCAATGTTTACCTCTAATATTTCCTGTCTATATTTTGTTCATTCCATGTACTAAGATTTGTCATGGTGATAATAGCATGTTTACACTGAATCGATTCAATAAAATTTGATTGATTGATTGAACTTCGGGATGATTTCAATTCAGACCTATATTCAAGTCGGGACAACTCCAGGATAAATTAAAATCAGACCGAAATTCAAGTCGAGACAAACTCCAGGATAAATTCAATTCAGACCGAAATTCAAGTCGAGACAAGTCCAGGAAATTCAAATCAGACCAAAATTCAAGTCGAGACAACTCCGGGATAAATTAAAATCAGTTCTAAATTCAAGTCGAGACAAACTCCAGGATAAATTAAAATCAGACCGAAATTCA
>OX457046.1:7638406-7640906 GCA_949752735.1 Lumbricus terrestris
TTGAAAAAACGAAATTTTAAGTTTGAACAGCTGTAACTTTTGCAAACATGAAAAGTTTCAAATGAAACTTTCAGGGATTGTTGGAAATTCATTCTCCTACAAATTGGGATATTTTCGCAGAAAAAGTTCAATCGGCGGCGAAGATATCGCATTTTCCCCGGTGGTACGTTTTTTTTTGAGCCACCCTGTATATATGCATGTTATAGATGTAGTACGGCTTTACAAAAACAAGCGACAAGTAATCTGACCTCTTTTGAAATGTCAAAATGGTTTAATTCTGTGCAGAACTATTCTTCAGTTTACAAATTATTTGTGAATTGACAACATGAGATCTTGATTGTGGAGTTTAAAATTAAAATTAGTGGGAAAATTATGTATCACAACCATTTTATATTGAATTTCACAGAATAATCATGTGTTGTAAGTACAAAATGTCAACTCACCAAAATAAACCCAGATCTTGCCCCAAAAAACCCAGAAACCCAGACGAAGGCCAAAAAACCCAGATCTAGTGAAAAAAACCCAGCTGTGGCATCACTGAGGACGACGTTCAGATTTAAAAATAAGTGCATGGACGCCGTCCATGACCGTCCAGGCACACTTTAAGCCCTGCCAACCACTCCACTGGGTAGCCAGACTGACACAGTAGTAAAAGCTTGGAGTGAAAAGCCAAAAAACTGCTAAAATGCATCCCGGTCAAACACACAGAATCTTCTCATTGTTTATAGACTAAGCTTATAATAGATGTCGCCTCAAAAAATACAAAATAATAAGTAAATCAGTATCATAAACTTCATAACCATCAACGTCGTCGTCATCATCGTCATCAGGCGCATAGTAACGGCACGGCTGTGTTACAGCGCCATAGAAATCGTCATTGTTATCATCATCGTCGCCGTCATCGTCGCCGCCGTAGTCGTCATCATTATCATCATCGCCAGGCGCCTTGAAACGGCATGGCTGTTTTACGGCGACATAGAAATCGTCAATGTTATCATCATCATCATCATCATCATCATCATCATCATCATCATCATCATCATCATCATCATCATCATCATCATCATCATCGTCGTCGTCGTCGTCGTCGTCGTTATCATCATCGTTATCACCACCACCTCTATCACCACCCACACTACCACCACCACCAATACCACCACCACCATCACCCCCACCAACTTCACCACTACCACCAGCAACAACAACAATGACTACAACAACATGTGCCTTGGAACAGAATGGCTATTTTTACGGCCCTATATAATTCGTCATTCTTATCACCATCATCATAATATTAATAATCGTCGTCGTCGTCATCATCGTCATCATCATCATCGCTAGGCGTCTTCAAACGGCATGGTTATTTAAAGCGCCATATAAATCGTATTTGTCACAATCATGATTATCATCGTCATAATCGTAATCATTTCCATCATTATCAAACGCCCGTTCCATGGCATGGCTTGTTACGGCGCCATAGAAATGGCAATGTTAATGTTATCGTCAGTGTCATCACCACCACCATAATAGTCGTCGTCGCCATCATCATAATCATCATCGTCATTATCAATGTCAGGCGTCCTTGTAACGGCATGGTTTAGTTACTGTGAGTTAGGTCTACTTACTACTGGCGCAACCGCGAAAATAGGCCTATAACATTTATTTTGTAATCAGTGACGGTCATGGTGACACTGCAGTGGGGGCAAATCAGGGTAAATGCTTTCGTAAAAATCTTTGCCCAGGTCGTTGTCCGGTGTCATGAAACGGAGTATCCCCCTTGAAAGCTATCCGGGGGGATGAATAAATCTATCCCCCCGGATGGAATTAACCGGTCTATACTATCCGGGGAGATAAACCATTCTATCCCCTTTTTTGAAAAATGCGCATAATAAAAATATTTATGCTTTAATCAAAATTTAGAGTGACTCTAATTGTTTTAAGTGTCCTAGGCAATACTCAGATACAGGCAATTCGAATTTATTTAGTGACTCTGAGTGTTCTTACATGTAAGTGTTTTAAATGTTTTAAGTGCTCTAAAAACGGCAAAGCAAATTATCTAGTCGGAATAAGCATACCTGTTAGTGGCATTGTTCAAAACAAAGCAGATAAAAATTAATTTGCAAAGAAACTACACGCGGAAGCGGTTTTTTCGACTTTTTTAATTTTGGGGGGATACAATTAATACGGGGGATACTCTATTTCGTGACACCGGCCACAAGATTGTCCCAGTTCCCTGAATATAACTATGGTTACATACTTACAAG
This sequence comes from Lumbricus terrestris, assembly GCA_949752735.1. Lineage (NCBI taxonomy): Eukaryota > Metazoa > Annelida > Clitellata > Crassiclitellata > Lumbricidae > Lumbricus > Lumbricus terrestris. Next base: position 7,640,671 of record OX457046.1, read on the forward strand.
CATTTCTGACCATGAATTTCTCTAATATTCTTAGACCAAGAAAGATGCATAATATTCTTATACGCAAGGCTGGAATATTAAAAGACCTGTTTATACTGAAAAATATAAGGAACGAATTGCTAATAGACGAATGTTGATTCGTCGAATTTAACACGTTTTGTGTGCAGACCCGCATTAAGGTAGTGCTAATGGTGCTCTCGGGTCTGCAGTTTTCGAGGGACCGCACAGGGTCGAAT
>OX457046.1:7645906-7653452 GCA_949752735.1 Lumbricus terrestris
CAGTAGTAGGGGAAGGAGAACAAGAGGGTATAATAGGGAAATTTGGACTGGGAAGTAGAAATGAAAGAGGAGATAAGCTGATGGAATTCTGCAAAAGACAAAGACTAGTAGTGACTAACACATGGTTTCAACAAAAAAAGACGAAGGTACACATGGAAATCACCAGGGGACAGAGCAAGATATCAGCTGGATTACATAATGGTCAGGCAGAGATACAGAAACAGTGTGAAGAATTCAAGAACTCTCCCAGGTGCAGACGCAGATACAGAACACAACATGGTAGCTGTGACAGTGAGACTACAACTAAAGTTCATCAAAAAGAGAAGGATAAAGACATTTAAGTGGAACAAAGAGAAGATAAAGACGAAGATGAGCGAACTATCTGAGAGAATAGAGGAAAAAGTAGAAACGCTAAAAGAAGGATCAACAGCAGAGGAAAGGTGGATGAATCTAAAGGAGACAATGGTTAAAGAGGCGACAGAAACTGTGGGATTTCAAAAGAGTATTGAACCTCGCAAGCCATGGATAACACCGGAGATGGTCAAAGATATGGAAGAGAGAAGAAAATGGAAACACCAGAACACAGAGGAAGCTAAAAAAAAGAGTATAAAAGACTTAATAATCAATTAAGAAGAACAACGAATAAAGCAAGAAAGGAATGGTGGAAGAAAAGATGCACGGAGCTAGAGATACTCCAGGAACAAGGACGCCACGATCTAGTGTATGGGAAAATAAAATCACTGGAAAAGAAAAAGAACATGGGAAGAGGAAGCACTATCAAAGATAAGGATGGCAGGCTACTAGAAGACTCTGGAGATATAAGGAAAAGATGGAAGGAATATGTGGAGGAGCTGTACACAGGAACTACCAACATTGAGGAGGAAGTGGAGAAGCAAGCGAAGGAGCAGGAGGAGGCACAAACAGAGGACACCATTGGGCCATGGGTGATGAAAGAAGAGGTCTTGGCTGCAATAGAAGACATAAAAAACGGCATGGCAGAAGGAATTGATAACATCCCAATAGAAATGCTGAGGAACCTAGGAGAGAAAGCTATGAATGAAGTGGTGCAACTATGCCAGGACCTATATAACACAGGAGAATGGCCAGAGGACTTTCTACAGACCATAGTTATACCACTACAGAAGAAAAGGAATGCAATAAACTGTGAGGACAATCGTACTATAAGTCTCCTTACACACGCATCAAAGGTACTGCTAAGAATAATAACAAAAAGACTGCAGACAAAAGCGGAAACGGATAAGTGCTTGGGAGAGGAACAATATGGGTTCAGGAAGGGTAGAGGGACAAGAGATGCAGTGGCACCGCTGAGAGTAATAGCAGAAAGAAGCATTCAGCATGGACAAGATATTTACATCTGCTTCGTCGACTACGAAAAAGCTTTTGACAGAGTGGACTGGAAGAAATTGATGGGAATACTGAGACGAATAGGGGTGGACTGGCGAGAAAGAAGATTGATAGGCAATCTATACATGGGGCAAAGAGTCAAGATAAGAATCGATGGAGAATTCTCAGAGCCGGCAAAAATAGGACGAGGAGTGAGGCAAGGATGCCCACTGTCACCAATAATTATTCTATTCAACATCTATATTGAAGAAATTGTCAGAAAAACGCTAGAGGAGCTGGAGGAGGGGGTAAAAGTGGGTGGGAAAATGGTGAAAGCATTGAGATTTGCAGACGACCAGGCGATGTTGGCAGGCAGTCAAGAGGGTCTACAAATGATGATGGACCGCTTAAATAGAATATTGCTGAACTACGACATGAGAATTAACATAAAGAAAACAAAGGTGATGAAGATAAGTAAGAGAGGAGAGGAAACGGTAAACATCACATTAAATGGTGAGGAAATAGAACAGGTAAAGAAGTTCTGATATCTAGGAAGTGTGGTTACAGAGGATGCAAGGTGCCACGTGGAAATAAAAAGAAGAATAGCTATTGGAAAAGATGCGTTCTACAAAAGGGGGAAGCTACAAAGACGAAAATTATGACGAATACTGAGGAGGTGCTCGAAACGGTGGTGGGCACGGGAAGACTAGAACAAGTGAATTCCTTTGTATATTTAGAGAGCAGGATAGCAAAAGATGGGAATTGTGTGAATGAAGTTAAATCAAGGTTAGCCATGGGGATGACTGTCATGATCAAATTGACGAAGATTTGGAAGAACAAATCAATCAGCATCGACACCAAATTTCGGTTGATGAAGGCTTTGGTGTGGCCAGTAGCGACGTATGGATGCGAAGCATGGGCTCTGAAGAAGGATGAAGAAAAGCGAATTCAAGCATTTGAGAACAAGTGTATCAGAAAGCTGCTGAGAATTCCATGGACAAAAATGATGACCAACGAACAAGTGTATATGTCAGCGGAAGCCAGAAGAGAACTATTGGCCCACACCAAAATTCGAAAACTTCGATATTTTGGTCATAGTATGAGACAGCAAAAGAATAGCATCGAAAGCAGCATCATGACCGGTTTTGTGGAGAGGAACCGAGGACGAGGAAGGCCGAGGATATCTTGGATCGACAACGTTTTGAACTGGACAGGACTTGTAGGCTCTGACTTAATGAGCGCGACAAGGGACAGAAGGCTCTGGGCATTAAAGATCCATTCATGTAGCCAACCGTCGCGATGCGACGATGGCGACATGACATGACATGACATGACTTCTTCCCACAGACAGACTGACTAACGGACATACACTCGGACAGACAGCAGGACAGACGCACAGAAGGACATGCAGGCAGACGGATTGACCAACGGACATAAGCAGAGGCAGACAGCAGGTCAGACACACAGAAGGACAGGTAAGCAGACAAACTGACTAACGGACATACGCACAGACAGACAGCGGGACAGACACACAGAAGGACAGGTTGACAGACGGACCAACGGCCATACACACAGACAGACAGCAGGACAGACACGTAGACGGATGGTTAGTCAGTCAGTCTGTTGAACGGGCACACGTACAGACATATAGACGAACACACGCAGACGGACAGTTAGGCAGCCGGACAGTCCAGCAGACATGGAACCTGACGGACGTAGTTTATAATGGATACAATGTTATGTAGAATTACAATCGCGATTAGGGCGACACTGGTGAGTGCTTAAGCGTTACGTTAGCGTATAACGGCTAATATGTTGCCCTTGTTTGGCAGAAAGTATAAGGACAGACACATAGAAGGACATGCAAGCAGACGGATTGACCAACGGACATGAGCAGAGACAGACAGCAGGGCAGACACACAGAAGGACAGGTAGACAGATAGACTGACAAACGGACATACAGACAGACAGCGGGACAGACACACAGAAGGACAGGTAGACAGACAGACTGACAAACGGACATACACACAGACAGACAACGGAACAGACACATAGAAGGACAGGTAGACAGACAGACTGACTAACGGACATACGCACAGACAGACAGTGAGACAGACACACAGAAGGACATGCAAGCAGACCGAATGATCAACGAACATACACACAGACAGACAGCAGGACAGACAGATAGACGGATGGTTAGTCAGTCAGTCTGTTGAACGGGCACACGTACAGACATATAGACGAACACACGCAGACGGACGGTTAGGCAGCCGGACAGTCCAGCAGACATGGAGCCTGACGGACGTAGTTTATAATGGATACAATGTTATGTAGAATTACAATCGCGATTAGGGCGACACTGGTGAGTGCTTAAGCGTTACGTTAGCGTATAACGGCTAATATGTTGCCCTTGTGTGGCAGAAAGTATAAGGACAGACACATAGAAGGACATGCAAGCAGACGGATTGACCAACGGACATAAGCAGAGACAGACAGCAGGGCAGACACACAGAAGGACAGTCAGACAGACTGACCAATGGACATACACACAGACAGACAGCAGGACAAACACACAGAAGGACAGATAGACAGACGGACCAACGGGCATACACACAGACAGACAACAGGACAGACACATAGAAGGTCATGCAAGCAGACGGATTGACCAACGGACATAAGTACAGACACACAGCGGGACAAACACACAGAAGGACAGGTAGACAGACAGACTGACCAACGGACATACACACAGACAGACAGCGGGACAGACACACAGAAGGACATGCAAGCAGACGGATTGACCAACGGACATACACACAGACAGACAGCGGGACAGACACACAGAAGGACAGATAGACAGACGGGCAAACGGGCAGACACACAGACAGACACATAGACGGATGGTTAGTCAGTCAGTCTATTGAACGGGCTCACGTACACACATATAGACGAACACACGCAGACGGACAGATAGGCAGCCGGACAGTCCAACAGACATGGAGCCTGACGGACGTAGTTTATACTGGATACAATGTTATGTAGAATTACAATCGCGATTAGGGCGACACTGGTGAGTGCTTAAGCGTTACGTTAGCGTATAACGGCTAATATCACTGGTCAACAGTGATTTTGTTTCCTGAACACTTTCAGGTGTCTCTTATGCAGTTTCTGCTGCTGATCACGAAAATGACCTTGAAATTGTCCCAGCACGTACCGTTTTTGAGAAATCTTCAATTTTTCTATTTATTTCCATTTTTCAGATATAACGTTATAATAAGCTTCGTGTAACTGAGGTATGTCCAGGCATGCACTTAGGACAGTTTACATATATGTTTGTCTTGCATAATAAAATATAAACTTGGGCCTGCATATGCATTAATGCTGGTTAGAATCTTCCTCCGAAAGTTCTAAGCACTATTAGAGCCGCTTCTCTGCATAGGCCTACATGTATATCTCACTGAGGAAGTTGACATCAGTTTGTTTGTAGTTTGATGTCGTATTTCCAAAATTTAGTTTGGTCTACATGTATGCAAGATGTATAACAAGTTAGCCAGTTTATATACAGATAAGCTTTAAATTATAATATATTTTAAGACGGTTGTTGGCAGCAGAAATATCTCGCTAGTGTTGCATGAAATGTGATACATGCACATTTTGATACAGTTGTGGAGAGTAGGCTATGCTATATGAGTAATCCTCAGAGACACGCAGTGACTGAACTTGTCAATAAAGCTTTGAGCTGTACTTTGGTTGCAAGACTGGAGAGAAAGCCAAGGAATGCGTGCCTCTCATTTGCTGTGGAAGATGTGCTGCAGCAGATCTTAGAGTTTGACTCCGGGGGTCCTGCGAAAGCAATGCTGTATGCCGTCCCGATGGTCTGGCGAGAGCAGAAAGATTATGACTGTGACGGGCTGATCAGTTTGTCTCCCTAATGTTTCTGGTTTCTCGGGCAAGAATAGGAAAGGAAACTAAGTGATACAGTCATCATCAGCACATAATATTATGAGGAAGAATTGTCATAAAGATTTGTTTTCCAATGAAATTAAATTATAGTATATTGAAATGAATAGGCAATAAACAAGCATTTCAGTTAAAATCTTTCATGCCCGTTTTCTCAAAAACCTTACGTGATACAAAAATTCTGAGAACACCACCGTTTTCAGCACGTCAACTTCTATAAAAACCAGTCAAAGTTTTTTCGGAAACAAAAAAAGTTAAAATTTGTTGACCAGTGGATAATATGCAATAAACAAGGCTAACAAGCATTTCAGTTAAAATCTTGCATGCCTGTTTTCTCAAAAACCTTACGTGATACAACAATTCTGAGAACACCACCGTGTTCAGCACGTCAACTTCTATAGAAACCAGTCAAAGTTTTTTCGGAAACAAAAAAAGTTAAAATTTGTTGACCAGTGGATAATATGCAATAAACAAGGCTAACAAGCATTTCAGTTAAAATCTTAGATGCCCGTTTTCTCAAAAACCTTACGTGATACAACAATTCTGAGAACACCACCGTGTTCAGCACGTCAACTTCTATATAAAACAGTCAAAGGTTTTTCAGAAACAAAAAAAGTTTAAATTTGTTCACCAGTGTAATATGCAATAAACAAGCATTTCAGTTAAAATCTTGCATGCCCGTTTTCTCAAAAACCTTACGTGATACAAAAATTCTGAGAACACCACCGTGTTCAGCACGTCAACGTCTATAGAAAACAGTCAAAGATTTTTCGGAAACAAAAAAAAAGTTAAAATTTGTTGACCAGTGTATTTTGCCCTTGTTTGGCAGAAAGTATAAGGACAGACACATAGAAGGTCATGCAAGCAGACGGATTGACCAACGGACATAAGTACAGACAGACAGCGGGACAGACACACAGAAGGACAGGTAGACAGAGAGACTGGACAACGGACACACACACAGACAGACAGCGAGACAGACACACAGAAGGACAGGTAAACAGACTGACCAAGGGACATACGCACAGACAGACAGCGAGACAGACACACAGAAGGACAGGTAAAGAGACGGACCAACGGACATACGCTCAGACAGACAGCGAGACAGACACACAGAAGAACAGGTAAGCCGACTGACTAAGGGACATACGCACAGACAGACAGCGAGACAGACACACAGAAGGACAGGTAAACAGACGGACCAAGGGACATACGCACAGACAGACAGCGAGACAGACACACAGAAGGACAGGTAAGCGGACTGAACAAGGGACATACGCACAGACAGACAGACAGACAAACAGAAGGACAGGTAAACAGACTGACCAAGGGACATACGCACAGACAGACAGAGAAACAGACACACAGAAGGACAGGTAAACAGACGGACCAAGGGACATACGCACAGACAGACAGCGAGACAGACACACAGAAGGACAGGTAAGCAGACTGACCAAGGAACATACGCACAGACAGACAGCGAGACAGACACACAGAAGGACAGGTAAACAGACGGACCAACGGACATACGCACAGACAGACAGAGAGACAGACACACAGAAGGACAGGTAAACAGACGGACCAAGGGACATACGTACAGACAGACAGCGAGACAGACACACAGAAGGACAGGTAAACAGACTGACCAAGGACATACGCACAGACAGACAGAGAGACAGACACACAGAAGGACAGGTAAGCAGACGGACCAAGGGACATACGCACAGACAGACAGAGAAACAGACACACAGAAGGACAGGTAAGCAGACGGACCAAGGGACATACGCACAGACAGACAGCGAGACAGACACACAGAAGAACAGGTAAGCCGACTGACTAAGGGACATACGCACAGACAGACAGCGAGACAGACACACAGAAGGACAGGTAAACAGACGGACCAAGGGACATACGCACAGACAGACAGCGAGACAGACACACAGAAGGACAGGTAAGCGGACTGACCAAGGGACATACGCACAGACAGACAGACAGACACACAGAAGGACAGGTAAACAGACTGACCAAGGGACATACGCACAGACAGACAGAGAAACAGACACACAGAAGGACAGGTAAACAGACGGACCAAGGGACATACGCACAGACAGACAGCGAGACAGACACACAGAAGGACAGGTAAGCAGACTGACCAAGGGACATACGCACAGACAGACAGCGAGACAGACACACAGAAGGACAGGTAAACAGACGGACCAACGGACATACGCACAGACAG